>ML834802.1:25554-67320 GCA_009831015.1 Picea engelmannii
TTGCATTACCAACTCGTGAAACCACAATCATAGAAAATTTTACATCAAGACACATAACAATGTTGCACGATTCTTCCAAATTGCGACAATTGAGCGACACATGCTCTAAGGGCAAACGTTCCTTTAATCAATTGAGTGTAGCATACCCCTGCCCGTCAGAATGAGAAGGAAAGAGACCTCTAGAGGCAGATCGACCCTTCGATCTGTGTCTATTGTGGCCATCCATAGCCACACAACAAAAAGGACCAATGATTTATGGCCCAACCCATAAGAAAATCGAAGAAAACCTGTCAGAGACTGTTCTCGTCTTAGTCCTGCAATGTATAAGAACGACGTCTTCTTCAGTGTTCTTCAATGGAGGCCGGCGACAAGGATCAGCTTGGTTCCAACCTCAAAACGTAAAAGTCGTAGTGGCTGCACTTATTTGACTACTGCTACAGACTGCGGTTCGTCCAGTGGACTATTCAGTGATGGAAAGCGGCGGCTAGGGCAAACCCTAGCCGCAGGGGCATCTAAGTCACCTTAAATTGCTTCCCCGCGGATTTGAACGGCTCGGAATCTATGATCTCCTCTCCACTGAAACCCTCCGTTTCACGAATCGGCGGCTGCTCTCCGCTTTCTGATGGACGGCTGCTCCCTCGCTTCACTTACTTGTGATGTCCATTGAAACCATGAAACCGTGGGGTACCCTAATTTTTACCTAATTAGTTAAATATTGTTTATTGAATGTAACTAGCACAGTTGCTAACTCGTGGCTGGTGAACGTAGAAAGACTTACAGTTGATAAAAAAACGCCAAAACAACTAAGAATATGTCAACATCTTCAATGCATAACCATCATATTAGAATTTAAGATTAAAAGATCATTAATTGTGCCCATCTCCAATAGATATACATGCATTTGGCGTAATTAAGTAGACACCAAATTAGTGTATGGGATCTTCTCAATTTGATTGGTAAAGTAAATTTATGGAGAGATTCAAATCATTTATATTTTATAAATATTAATAAATAATAATTAATAATAATTTGATTTTAAAGTCACGCCAAGCAAGACATCAAATTGATGTATGAAACCCACTTGTTTATGGGACAAGGAATCCCCTTAAATCCACAAAAATATACAAACCTCCTCTTGAATTTGAACTTACTATCTCTATGCTATATATAAAATTGAAATTTCATTGAAATGAGTCCAAACCCACTACCACTAACTACAAATATTCTCAACCATAATAAAGATACAAACATCAAAATTGACAATGACATTAATGCACTTAAAAACCTACTTCTTTAAGTTTAGGAGGATGACATATCCTACCTGCCTTTCCTTGGCTACGTCCCTTAAGACAATTGTTTCTACCATTATCCATGCCCAAAGGAAATTAATTAATATTGTTGAATATCGAGCCCATAAATATGAAGAATATTGCACCAATTTTAGTAAGCAGTTCATGGAATATTTACATATAAGAAAAATGATATAATCAATTGGCCTTATATCCAGCCAACAACCTCTTAAGACCGATAATTTTATTTGCATGGGATGAATTTTTGAGCCATTTATTAACAATTGTATGGATAAGTAGTTCATTATGTTTGATAAACTTCTTTGCAGTAATATGGAACCGATATTATACATTTTGTAAAAATTATATTGTTTTATGTATCTATGTAAATTGTTTTAACATCATGAAATTATAGGGCATTGGTGGTGTATTTGAATAGAATCATAGAGTTTTGAGCATAACCTAAATGTTGAGTCACACTATCGTAAGCCTTGTACCAAATATTCTTCTAATATAGACCATATTCATGAGACCCAAACTTCTATTTCCACCTTACACATAACACATTAAGAACAACATCCCTCGAGACGGGATCTTTTGACAACGTTCAACCTAACTATGGAGGGAAAAGGGTAGGGTGTCTCGGAGAGGCGTGGTGGTAAGGTATCGTGATGGAGTAGAAACAATTATGGCACTTGTTCTTAGAATTGAGGTGATAACTCATGGATGTCTAATTTTTTTATATCAAACCTTGCATTTTCTCTTAGTTCAATGGATTTATAGGAATTTGCTCTATCCTTGAAAACACATTTTTTATATCAACCTTGCATTTTCTCTTAGTTCAATGGATTTGTAGGAGTTTACCCTTTCCTTGAAAAACACATTTTCTAGATTTTGTACATTACTAATTATCATAAGGATCCACAACAAGAACTTGAAAAAGATCAACTTTCAAATCAATAAAAAAAGTTTATAATAAAAAATTTCCTACGATTTGTTTATTACTATGCATAGTTTATCATGTTTTTGTCAAGGAGGAGAATGAGATGGTGCTCTATGCTAGTTTTTTTCACTCAACGACAATGTGCACGCATTCTATTATCAATGTCTAGTAGAATACCACGATAACCAACCAAACATGCATTATCATAGATTTTTTTAAATAACATTAGGAAAACAAGGAGGTGGATTAAGAAGCGCCTCATGCCAAACAATGAGGTTTCTTGATATCAAGGACCTTTACCATTGTTGGGGGAGAAAAACAAGGGCATTGGGCCCTAAATGAATCTTCATGAGATTATGTCCCAGGAAAAACACATATAACCATGACAAAATCCATTAAAAGAGGATCTCTATCCTTTGATTTAGATAGGGGTTTCATTAGGAAGTTTTTCTCATCACAGACAGGTTGTAGTGCCTTGCTCATGTTCAAGAAAATGAAAACAACTTCCTTGGGCACTATATGAATCTTCCTAGGCTCAATCGCCATGGAAAAGTACTCAAATTGTTGCAAGTATCTATATAGGATATCTTGGCCTCCAAGTGAGAATATTGGTGCCATTAGTAGGTTTGTGCACAAGGAATTAGTCTCAGGGCCTTGACCATGGTTGGGGGAAGAGAAAAAGAGGTCTTGATCCTCTAAAAATAGATTAATTGGCTTAAGTTCTAGGAGTGGGGATTCCAACTATGATATAATACCTATATAGGGGGTCTTAGGCCTCCAAGTGGGATATGGTGATCCAGGCAGAAATTGGTGGCCACCCACCTATTCCGCTGACTCAAAACAAGGGTTTCCACCTTGGCATTTTTATACAGCTTTTTGGGTCCTAAAATTTCGGGGCTGTTTTGAGGCCCTAAACAACATTTTTTGGTCCCGCCACAATAACACTGTAGGATTTAGGTAGAGTGTGATGACGAAATGTGTAGTCCTCAAATATACCTTTCAAATGAGCTATCATGCACCCCAAACAAAGATTGTATGCAAAAGTCACGCCCTTGGGAAGTTGACGTATCAACTAGCCCACAAACGTTTTGGCGTTTCATCTTTTGGGGTTAGGGTTTTGGATTTTCTTTATGTTAAAAATGCCTTTAGAGCCTCATTGTAAATATCATATTCTTCTTGTGAATGAGCGTAGCCATCACATCTCTTCTCAGAGATAAGATGCCACCATTCTAGTGAGTTTATTCACTCTGTATTTTTACAGTCTCTATACATTTTTGTCATTAATAAAAAATGTGCATTACCATATCTCTGTGTTTCTAGAAATATACATGTGTATTTACTTATTATATTTCCACCTTCATTTTGGTCTAAAAATAATCCAGATCAGTGGTATTAGAGCAGGCTACTCCTTTTCATTTCTTAGTGCATGTCCCCAATGAGGTTAGGATATAGAGATTTGGGTCTCAGACTAGTTTCTCTCGAGGAAAATCACTCTCGCCAACCCAAGCGAGCTCCCATGGCATAAGAGAAGAGAGATGAGAGAGAAGAATATCTCATCAAACTATTGCTCGTGGAAGCCCTTGCGCAACAGAGGAACAAGATGTTGGATAATTTTTCCCAAATCCTTCAACGATTGCCGACAATAGAAGACATGTCTTTGTCAAGCAATTGCTTTGGAGATGCTACCTCATTCAAGGTACAAGTTAATTTTGATATTCCTGTATTTGAAGGTCAGATTGATGCAAATGATTTAGAAAAATGGTTAAATTTTCTAGAAGGTTATTTCTCTGTTCACAATTTTTTCGACAGAGAAAACATCACCTTTGCGCTCCTTAACGCTCTCCCCCATGTCAAACATTGGTGGGAAACTTACTAGGAGAAAATTTCCACAAAGGAGTCTGGAATATTTGGGGTCGAGCCCACTTGGAATTTTTCTATGGATGCGATCAATGAGCAATATTACCCTGTGGGAAACTATGATGACCAAAAAATGAGATGGACCATGCTGCATCAAGAGAGGGGCCAAATAGTGCCAGAGTTCACAAATACCTTCCATACCTTGCACACCAACCTGGGTATCAAAGACTGTAAGCGACATCTAATTCTAAAATACCACAAGGCTCTACACAGGTACATCCAAACTGAAATGGAGTTTCCAGACATCTCATCACTGGGAGAAACTTATCGATATGTTGTCAAAATCGAGAAGAAATTTAAGCACCAGAACAAGTAGGAATTTGGGTTTGCAAATCTGCAACAACCAAAGTATGGTAAAGGAATCCCTAATCCACAGAACAACCAACCTCAAGACAAGCAATCCAAGTCGCAAGAAAATAAGAGCAATGGGAAGATGAAGAAGGACAATGGGAAGTGGTGCAAATTCCAAATAACCCCTTGGCACAACATCGATGAATAATGCTCAAAACAATCATTGGTGGCCGTGATGAAAGAAACAAAGTCGAACCTTGACTCGAACTCTGATTTAGAGAATAATAAAAGGAGACAGATTATTAATGCAAAGCCCGCTGCTATTGTCACAACTGCAACAATCCAACTAGAAGAACTAGAGGATCCTAATGAGGGGGAGCACCTCTTCATTCACAGATGTGGGTGAAGGGGACCTCACTGCATTTTATTGTTGATAATGGAAATTGTTGATAATGGAAGCCAAAAACACATAATCTCAGTATAAGTCATCAAGCAGTTGGATTTTCTGACAACACTACACCTGCAACCATACAACATTAGATGGCTTCGCCAGGGACAAGATCTTTATGCTAGCTAGTAGTGTTTTCTTTCATACCACATCAAGCCCTTCAAGGATGATGTATTGTGTGATGTTTCCCCATTGGAAGTATGTGATGTTCTATTAGTCCATCCATTTAAGTGGAAGCGTCATGTTGTTTATGAGTCTCGACTCCATAGTGTCATTTTTACTTTGGGGGGTCAACTATATATGATACTAGAGTTAGTTCCAACTATTGTCCCGAAAAAACAATGCAAAAAAGTAATCTCTCATACCACAAAGTTTATCCTCTTCACAATATATTTAGAGGAGAAGGACACTAAAATCATTGCAGCCTCATCCCCAGACCCTTGTCTCCAGCATAATTAGATCAACAAGATTGTAGAATATCACCAAGATATTCTTATTTCACCTACAAGGGTGCCTCCACACTATCCAGTCAAGTGAAGTTATAAAAAATACCTTCATGCTTTTCATGTTGTATCTTCATCGATAGATTCCTCCCAAAATTAGGTAGATCATGCAATTATATCGGTCAAACAAATCCAACCCCTCCAACAACAAGTTCATAACAACCTTTAACAAGCTAAGCAAGACAACTTCCTCAGCAAGGCAAGTAGCTCAGTAAGGTTCAGATTCGGCAAAAGGTTCCCTGGGAACTTGAAAATGAAGACCATTTCTTCATAAGTGGGGAAGAATGATCGAGGTGGAAATTGATGGCCACCCACCTATTCTGCTGGCTCGAAACAAGGGTTTCCACCTTGGTAGTTTTTCTACAACTTTTCAGGTCCTAAACTTCTAGGGCCATTTTGAGGCCATAAACATTGTTTTTTGGGCCCACCACAGTCACACTATTGGATTTGTCCAAAGTGTGAAGGAAAAATGTGTAGTCCTCGGATAAAATTTTCCAATGAGCTATCGTGTTCCACAAACGAATATCATATGCAAAGGTTACGCCCTTGGGAAGTTGGCATATCAACTACCCCCATCGAGGCCTGCAAACCTTTTGGTGTTTCATAATCTAGGGTTAGGGTTTTGGATTTTATTTATGTTAAAAATGCCTCTATAGCCTCATTGTAAACATTATCTTCTTCTTATGAATGAGAGTATCCATCACATCTCTTCTCAAAGATAAGCTTCCACCATTCTAGCGAGTTTATTCACTTTGTATTTTTATAGTCTCTATACATTTCTGTCATTAATAAAAATTGTGCATTACTGTATCTCTGTGTTTATGACAATGTATATGTGTATTTACTTATTTCATTTCCTCCTTCATTTCATTCTCAAAATAATCTAGATGATATGGGTACCATTAGAAGGTTTTACACACCATGGTCAGGTATATGGGCCTTAAACATGATTGAGAAAGGAAAATATATACCTTAGGATCTACATGAAGCTTCTTCAACTCGGGTTCCACGAAGAAATACCCAAACCACCACATGGACCATAAGTGGTATATGGATGCCATCATTAGGATTTTCATACCAAGAATGGGTCTCAAGGCCTTGATGATGATTTGGGGATGAAAACAACTTAGAATAGAAAATGAATCTTCTTGGGCTCAAGCATGCATTGATTAGAGTCTACAAAATACCATACCATGAATTGTCAAAATTTAAGTTGCTAATAAGTGAATTAATTAATCAACTCACTCATTTGTAAGAAGCCCTAACTATAATACCCCTAAGAGAAATGTTGACAATTGATGAATTTATTTCTCTAAAATCTAGATTCTAAACATATAACACCATAAAATAAAGGAAAGACAAAGAAATTTGGTAAGTTGACTTTTATTTTTTAGGGACTAAAACATGTCATCATACACCTCTTCTTTACATAACTTATTCTTTCATCATTTATTACTATCCAACATCTTTCCAATGACATATGATATTTATGGTTTCACCTCATAATGGTTCATCGATAATTTTTTCAATATAATTGAGTACATAAACATTGTTGGCATGGTTGTGATGTGATTTTTTATCGTTGATTAAAAAAATTTCACCATACATCAAGCATCTTTACATAATACATTCTTCCAATATTTAGTATTCCTCGAAATATTTCCAACGATATATGAAATAATTTTTTTTACCTCCTAGTGATTTGTTGACAACAAACTTCTCCATTTCAATTACATAAGCATGATTTTTCGGAGAATCATTATAGTTCATCAATCATGGAATAATCTTACCTAGACACCAAACCTAACCACACAACCTACTTAGCTAAGACAAACAATAAACCCCATGTATTTAGTCCTTATATAGAACACAAGGCATGAAAACAACGCCATAAGGTGTATTAAACATACATATACATAGTATGACCCAACCATAACACAAATAAAGACCTATTATGACCCATTTTATGTTGTGATATTGCTAATTAAATGCCAATGTAATAAATAATGATGGAAAACTATGATGCAATGTGATGTTGATTGTCGTAAGACCATTTGGAGCATTGAATATAGAGGTGTAATGTGACTGTAAGGACAACACAAATCGACGCAAAAATTATTGATGCACAAAAACAACACATCATAGGGTTTTTGCATTTAAGGCATCCTTTACATGGCATCTATGACACAAAAATGCAACACAGAGCCATGAATTGGAGTAGTCATTACCATGTCTAGGCTATATGGATATAAATGGCTTGCTTCTAAAACTTTGTGTTGTACCTTTATATAGATTGTTTTTACCTCTTTTGGTAGCATTGTCACTAAAACATCTAGGGTAAAAATAGGACTTAAGGAGATCACGACGATATATTTAGATGCCTACCGCTTAGTTATTGGTGGGTCTCACCCCATCTAAAATTCCTCAATCAAATGGCTCTCTCACTATGTCTGTGCATGCTCTTCTACATTTAATCTAGAAATAGTTATTTTCTACTCCCCTCATGCATTATGCACACATAAATACAATTCTCATTGTTGCATTTAATTACTTAATAGAAGTGCATCCACCTCACCTTCACAGAGATTGATATTCACCTCCAATACCATTATAAATAGGTTCCAATAATATCGGATATTGAAGTTCACTTTTTTTTTTTATCTTTTATTCTTAGATCCTCGTGATATTTTATTTTTTCATGAAATTCATGATTCTCTAAAAAGGGGATCATGGTATTTTTCTCAATAGTGTCCATGAGTATGGCCATGATTGTAGAATTGTTATTTAATTGATCTTCCAACATCACAACATTTGTTTTAAATCTATGGTTCCTTATCGATTCTCTTCTTCCTTTTATGAGGATTTCAACTACTTCTCAACCCTTCTTGTTCCAATGTTGGGATCCATGTAGTACAAATTTCCATCAGATTTGGATTTCCTAAGTTGAATAAGAATATATCATATTGAACCAACAAATTACCAAACAAAACCTCTTTTATACCAATATGATTTATAAACCTCCTTGGATATTGTAATGATTGTCACCAAAATAAATCTAAAAGTACTATAAGGACTAGAGTGTGTTATAAAAACAGGATCACAGAGAAATAAAATAAAACATAGAAGATACAAAACAAAACAAAGACATAGATATATGTGGTTCACCTGATGTGGGATACGTCGACCAGATAAATTGGCAATCCTTCCTTTATTATTATCCAACAAATGAAGGGATACAACCTACAACACACCCGTTGTAGCTTCCTCTTCTTTCTCTCACTGTGTCCTCTTGCATAATATAATATTCACTCTCATACACTACACTACCTCAATACAATTACCTCATACATAAAAGAGGGTTTTCCTTCTAGGGAAAAAATCCCTAACATAATGTGTATAGTCAGATCTACAACCTTATAATGAACGGTCTAGATTGACTACAAAATCACAATATTTTACTAGGAAATTTTCCCAAAAATTTATCTTTGGGGGCACTTCCCTTGAATCCTTGGACCCCCCTAGTGAGAGATGTGGGGGGGTAAGACCCTCCACACCCCCCGGTCAGAAAATGGGATCCAAACATGACTAAAATGAGACTTATGAATTAGGAAGATAATCAAGCTCCACAATCAACAATCTCCCACTTAGAGATTGATCACAACAAATCCACAATTGTTGTACCTGCTGGATTATGATCCACCTTGGACCTGGAAAATTTCTCATATTCACCTTCATGCTTAAATATTGATTGAACTGAGAAGGAAATTCATTTCTCCCTGGTTACTACCTTTTTTAACATGTCTGCAGTATTCTAGCTAGTATGCATATTTTCCAACTTCAATTGTCCATCTTCCAAAATGGATCGTATGAAATGGTACCTGAGTTGTATATTCTTAGTATTAGAATGGAAGGTTGAGTTCTTTGCAAGATGAATGGAACCCTGGATGTCATAGTACAACCTATTATTATCTTGATTCTTTCCAATTCCTCCATAAACCTCTGTAACCAAATCATCTTTTTACTAGCCTTTGTAGTAGCAACACACTTTGATTTTTTTTATTGAACGTGCAACAACCTTTTGAAGTTTAAAAATCCATCTTACTTTTGTTTCGCCTATAGTAAAAACATACCCTGTGGTGCTCCACCTGCTATCTTTATAACCTTCCATATCTAAATCAACATATCCCTATATAACATTGTTTGAACCTCCAAAATATAATTCATGAGTAGAAGTACCTCTAAAATACATGAGAATCCACTTTACTTCCTCCAAACTTTCTTTACCTAGATTTTTCATATCCCTTCTCACAACTCCCACTCCATGTGCAATATCTGGTCTTATACACACCATCACATACATTAAGCTGTCAATTGTTGATGAATAAGGGACCTTGGACATTTATTTTATCTTCTATTGTGTCTTGGGACACATTTACTTGATTAATTTGTAATGGTTGGCCAAACTTGTACTAACTGGTTTTTCATTCTACATTCTAAACCTATGCAATACCTTCTCTATGTACACACCTTGAGACAATGTCAATTTGTGATTTTTCCTATCTCTTATTATTCTCATACCAAATATTTTCTTTGCAGCACCCAAATCCTTCATCGAAAATGAATTATCTAATTTTATTTTGAGCACATTTATATCCTTCATGTTATACCATGCAACAAACATGTCATCTACAACGTGTGGTTGCACCCAGAGATACTATAATAAATTGTATCGTGACCCGTGCACACATAAGTGGATCAAAGCCCACCCCCATTTCCTTCAACTTTAAAACCCATGGTTGTAAAAATGGACAAATAGATATACGTTTGTGCGGGCGTCCTAGGGTTTGAGCCTGGTTCGAGGGCTGAGTGTTCCCATGGCGGCGCCAGGGGGCGGGGTAGCGGCCCCTCCTCCGTCAACCTCAGACGAAGAAGCCTTTCGTAGGCTGGTCAACAGCGGTGGGAAGAAAACGACTGCTCCAGCGATTCCGAAATTCATTAAAAAATTGGAGGATATCCCGGAAATCGCATTACCAGAAGAAAGACCAATGAAGATCGCCCTGGATCTGGCCCAACGAGGGCTTGTGGGGCAGTTTATGGGCCTATGGCCGTCTTCCAAAACCACGGACGATTGGATCCAGCGCAACTGGAAACCAAACCTGGCGCATGGGGTAACCTGCTACCCAGTGGGGCGTGGGTTTTTTGTGTTTGAATTTATCTCTGAAGAGGACCGAGACCTAATTTTCAGGAACGACCCCTATTTTATGGGAACACAGGGACTCTACTTGAACAAATGGACCCCGGATTTTGACCCCCTGGTGGACACGCCTAAAGAAGTGCCGGTGTGGGTCAGATTACCTAACCTCCTGATGCATTGTTGGGACTCTGAATCTCTGCAAAGGATAGGGAATGGAGTCGGCAGGTACATCGACAGAGCTGACAATCGCGGGTAGTATAGTTGTGCCAGAATATGTGTGGAAGTTGATCTGGAGGCAGGGCTTCCTGAAGCAGTCAAGCTTTTGATTGGAACGTGGACCCATTACCAGAAACTCGATTATGAGCATTTGCCCTTCAAATGAAGAAACTGTCAGGAGCATGGTCACTTTCAAAGGAACTACCCCAAAAATAAATCCATTGGACAAGAGGATGTAGAAGGATGGCAGAAAGTTAAAAGAGGAAAAAACTCAAATAATGCCAGAGGAAAGGACAAAAGGAAACAGGAACCTCTAAAGGACAACCAATCCTCCCACAAAGCTCCAGAAGGCCCACAATCCCATTCAAGCCCTGCAGATGGAACAAACGGAGATGAAAACCCTCCTTTGGCCCCACCAGATCCAATTTCACCCGCCACGAGACCTAGTCAGGGCAACGAGTATATCAGTCTGAATTCGAATACGGACACAGAGATCCTGGATGAGGAAGTCGAAGAAGCTAGCAGCCCAAAAGGCACTCCAGAGCAGCCAAAGAGAGGTCGGAAGACTGAAAAGAAAAGACGAGAAGAGAAAGCTAATAAGGAAGTGGCCCAAGGTACTCAGTACACCCTCCATGAGTTGGCGCACACCAGATCAGGAGCGAAGCCGGGGAAAACACCGAAAGGTGGACCCCCTCCCCCTCCAAGTAAATAATGCAATTCGTCTCCTGGAATTGTAGAGGACTAGGCAGCAAAATAAAAGAAGAAGCCTTGCGGGACTTAGTAAGGCTTGAATGACCAGAAGTCCTCCTTATCCAGGAGACGAAGATGGAGGAGGCTGACCTCCTAAAGATAAGTCCCTCATTTTGGAAGAAAGGCCCAGGAAGGGCAGTCAGCGCCAGAGGAGCCTCCGGGGGGTTGGCAACCTTCTGGGATTCGGCTAAGCTGGAGCTCATTGAAGAAATCGACACCACTCACTGGCTTTTCACCAAGCTGAAACACAAAGGATTCAGACTCCAGGTAAGCCTCTTTAATTTGTATGTTCCCACCTTAATCAATGAGAAGAAAGATTGTTGGGATTCTTTACAATGGCTTCTTAACAATCACAATACCGAGAATTTAGTAGTGGCAGGGGACCTAAACGTCACCCTATCGCTGGCAGAGAAGAAGGGGGGTTCTATTATTCGGGACCCCTCCAGAGAATGGGTGGAAGATCTTATGTCAGATTGGGAGCTGGAGGATATCCCTCCAGCCAATGGMAAATTTACTTGGTCAAACAAACGATTAGGCCCGRGCCACATAGCCGCAAGGCTTGACCGATTTCTCATACAATCCTCCTTCCTTACAATTGGGCTGAGAGCCTACTCTAAAGTTCTTCCTCACTACACGTCTGATCATAAACCCATTTCCCTGTCTCTTCGCCCTAGCACTGCTCTAGGCCCCATTCCGTTCAAGTTTTCCCCTTTATGTCAAGAACAAAGCGACTTCCTCAGTCTGGTTCATCTTTCCTGGAAAATCCCTGTCACTGGATCTCCCTTCTTTGTGTGGGAGGAAAAACTCAGACGCCTTAAAGCCATTCTCAAACTGTGGGCCAAAAATCTGGCCTCACCCCTGGAGGAAAGGAAACAAGCACAGGAATCCTTGGAATTCCACCAACAGGTTATGGAAGAGACCCTTATCACCCAAACCCTCCTCAAGCAGGAAGCTGACATCCAAAGTAAGTTTCATAAAAGTTGCAGAGAAGAAGAGACATATTGGAGGATGAAGTCCAGGGCGTTATGGCTCCAGGAAGGCGACAGGAATACAACATTCTTTCACAAGCATACACAATCAAGGATAAATTACAATTCCATTGACGAAATTCACTGGCAGGATCAAGTCTACAGGGATGCACACAACATTAAGGAGGCTGCTCACAACTACTTTAAAAATCTCTACTTAGCCACAACAATGGAGGAATTGGACCTGCACGCTTATCCAATTTCAGAGGTCCCCGATCTGGTCACTGAAGAAGAGAATAAGGTGTTGAGCAGACCGATCAGTGATAAGGAAATTAAGAAAGTTGTCTTCAACATGCATCCAGACAAGGCTCCTGGGCCAGACGACTACACAGCTCGTTTTTATACCCATTGCTGGGATATCATCAACAAAGACTTATGCAAGATGGTCAGGAAATCTCATGACTGCAATAAATTGGGAGGCAACACAAATTCTTCATTTCTAGCCCTCATTCCAAAAGAGAAAGGGGCAAAGAATTTTAATAGGTTCAGACCAATATCTCTTTGAAACACCGGGTATAAAATTATCACTAAGATAATAGCAAACAGGCTCAAGAAAATACTCCCAAAGCTGATCCCGAAAAATCAGGGAGGATTTGTTAGAGGGAGACAAATTCTCGATAATCTAATCCTAGTTCAGGAAGCCATTCAAACAAGCTGTAAAAAAAAAGAGAAAGGGATGGCGGTCAAGTTGGATCTTGCCAATGCCTTTGACCAGGTCCGTCATGATTTCTTGTTTGCAGTAATGAGAAAATTTGGGTTCAATCAAAAGTTTATGGGGTGGATAAAGGCTTGCATTTCTTCTCCGTGGATTGCCCCCTTGATCAATGGGTGCCCAGCCAAGTTTTTCCAAGCCTCTCGGGGGCTCAGACAAGGCTTCCCGCTTTCCCCTCTGCTCTATGTTTTAAAAGCAGCTGTGCTGAGCTTCCAACTGCAGAGATGTCTCTTAAACAGATCCCTGCCGGGAATCAGTATAACCCCTTCAACCAATGAGGTAAGCCACGCTCAGTTTGCAGATGATACCCTTTTACTGGGAGCGGACAGCATTAAAACAACCCGGAACTTCAAGTCTGAACTCAACCTCTACAAAGTCTGCTTTGGCAGCGAAATTAATTATCACAAGAGCAAGATCTTTGGCTGGAATTGCACCCCTCAGGAACTGCAGCAATTAGGGCGCATCCTTGAAATGGAAGGCATTTCAGCTTGGGAGAATTTCACTTACCTCAGGATTCCGATCTTTAAAGGCCGGGCTATGGTGGCGCATTGGCTGCGTCTAGTGGATAAGCTAAAACACAAAATCTAAGCTTGGGGAGCCAATTGGTTAACAAGGGCAGGCAAAGTTGTGCTTATGAATTCTGTCCTTTCCAGCCTCCCTATCTACCAGTCCTCGGTTCTTCTTGCCCCTAAAACAATCTCAAACAAAATCGATGTACTGCTGCGAAGAGTTCTGTGGGAAGGAGGTAAGAATTGCGCAAGAAAACTCCACCTAATTAACTGGGCCAAGGTCAAGAAATCCAAGCTGCAGGGGGGACTGAATATAAGAGATGTGGTTGTTCATAACCTTGCTATGGGAGGTAAATTGCTTTGGTGAATGATCACTGGAAAACGAACCTGGACCAAGAAAATCCTCAGGAAAAAATACTTTCGAGGAGACAGAGATCGTTGTCTAGAGAGGCCTCCCAAAGAAACGAAGGGTTCCCCAATCTTCTACCTTTGCCTTAGAGCCCTTTCCTTCTTTCAGCCAAATCTCACTTGGATCCCGGGAAACAGAGCAAAAATTCGTATCATGGAGGATTCTATTCTGGGCGATCAACCCCTCTCAGGAGTCCGAGAAATTATGCATATAGGGGAGTGGCTCTTAGCCAACAATTGTAAGACTCTTTGGGACATCTCCCTCTGGAAAAGTGACCTTCATCTCTCATGGAAAGGATGGAATTTGGGGCGCTACCCGGAGGAGCTCCACGAAGAAGCCATGATCCTTCTAGAGTATCTCCATGGGAAGGCTCTGATCGGTGCTAGGTACAAAGACAAATGAGGCTGGGGTTCACCCACAGGGAACTATACAGCTTCAACAGGTTATACGGCAGCCCTAAACACTCCTTGGGTTCCCCCAAACCCAAGTCCGTGGAAAGCAATCTGGAACTTCCCTTCAATTCCCAAAGTTGACCATTTCGCTTGGGCTTTGACTCACAACAACATTTTAACTTTTAGTAATCTTAAGAAGAGGGGCTGGGAGGGCCCCTCCCGCTGTCCACTTTGCAGAGATAAAGAAGAAACCACTGAGCATCTCCTTTTTGAGTGTGGGTTTTCAAAAGAAGTCTGGAGCTCCCTTTTGGGCGTGGCCACTCCAATTCTTCCCTCCTTGGCTTCGGAATTTCTTAGCAACTGGCAATCGTTATCTCCTTTTGACCTGAACAAAAAACATCTTCTCAAAATAGTGTGGATGTGGATTCCTAAATTCATTTGCTGGAAGATTTGGTTAGAAAGGAACAACAGGACTTTCAATGAAGTCGGAAGACTGCCTTCCCAGGTGGCAATCAAAGCTAGAACGATGTTGGCAGAAGCCTTAAAAGGAAAGGCCAACCTCAGGAACTCAGCCCCACTCTCAGAGGAGGAAGGCAGATGGCTTAAGGATTTCAGCCAAGACCATTCTGACACCACTCAAACTAAACCTCTGCATATTAGGAAATGGGAGATAAGGATGGAGGAGCAGGAGTTTCTACAATGGAGGTCGACGCTCAATGAATGGTGTTTATTCTTTGACGGGGCCTCGAAAGGCAACCCGGGTCAGGCAGGAGGTGGGGGAACTATTCTGGACCCTTTCGGCATTACTCACACAGTGTATGCATGGGGTTGAGGCCATGCCTCAAACAACCAAGCGGAATTCCTCACGCTTTGGCAAGGTCTCAACCAGGCTTTAAAGCTAGGAATCCAGGCAATTAGAATCTTTGGAGACTCTAAGAAGGTCCTGGAAACCCTCATCTCTAAAAAGACGCCTAAGGACAACACATTGGCTCAGTTGTACAGGAAATCCTCCCTCCTCCTGATGCAATTCAAAGAATATCATCTGAACCATGTGCTAAGAGCCCTGAATGGGCAAGCTGACGCGCAAGCCAATAATGGTTCTCTTCTGCGCAAAGGACTCATAAAGGTGAATGAAGACATGTCTCTTCAACCCATTCCATAAGCCTTCAGGATCCCGTGCTCTGAAGCTGCACGTGAACATCATGTCGGGCCGGACGAACCCCCGATCCATCATCATGTTGCTGGACGAGAGATTGCAATCCGACTCGGGCTGTGTGGATTCTCGAGGAGGAGAACCTGTTCCTTTTAAAAGTGGACGCAATGTTTGCCTGCTCTCATCTCCAACGTTTGCTGTGGCGAATTTCTCGTTTACTTCTGTGCTGGATCATCTCAGAGCGACGGAAAGGATGGATTCTGCATCCAAACCGAGTCTCACCCCATATGAGCATATTGAGTTAATCCGGGCAGAGTTAGAAATCATTAAGGCATCTACAGCCAAGAACAAATGGGATATGCTTGCCATGGAGATGCAGGACATCAAAGATGATCTTTCAGACGAAATCCAAGCTGGGCTGAAGGATGCGACTAATTTGATGGGAGATCTGGGAAAGAGACTCAGTAAGTTGGAACTCCAAGTGGAAGAGCTCACCACGGCTCTTGGCAAGATTTCAGAGGCCACTGTTGAAGCTTCTTCCAAGAAAGGACATTGACGCAGCTCGGTGGAGAACCAGACCGATAAGAACCAGGAAGTTATGAGGATCTTCAGTCGACCAACTGATAGTCTAAGTTCAAGTTTAAGTAGTCTAGTTTCGGCATGTAACTTGGGTCTAGTTTCGGCATGTAACTTGGGTCTAGTTTAAGTATGAACAGGCTCACTGATAAGAAGCTTGTAATCTGAGCAACAATTCTCATTTTGAATATGTAAGGGTTGGCAGCCCCCTCTGCCGCTTATTAAATAATACCTCATAACCGATTTAAAAAAAAAAACAAACAAACATGTCATCTACATACAATATAAAGATAATATAACTTCCATTTTCTATCTTCTTAAAATAAACACAGTGATCATAATGACATCTACTATAACTTTCTTCTTTCATAAACCTATCAAATTTCAAATACCATTGCCTTGGATCTTGCTTTATGCCATAGGATCTCTTCTTCAACTTTCATACCAAATTTCCCTTCCTTCTGACCTCATAACCTTATGGCTACTACATATAAATCTCTTCCTCCAAATCCCCATGGATATTTTTTTTTTCACATATAACTGTTCAAGATGAAAATATTCTATTACCACAAGACTCAAAATAGTCCTAATTGAATTAATTTTAACAATAGGAGAAAATATTTCGTAAAAAGTTATACCTTTCTTCTGTGCAAACCCCTACAACAAGTCTGGCCTTGTACCGCTTTGTGTCTCCATATTCTTCCTTCAACCTATAAACCCATTTATTCTACAATGCTCTTTTTATTGCAAGTAATTGAACCAAGTCCCAAGTCAGGTTATTTACCAAGGAGTCCATTTTCTCTTTCATTCTTTGGCCCCACTTATTTTTAGTGTTTACTTGCATTGCCTCTTCATAATTTTTTTGTTCACCAGAATAAGTCAACAATAAATAATACAATGAAGGAGAGTAGCATTCACGGGGTCTACTTTACTTGGTATATCTTCTAACAACACTTGTAGTTGTTTGAGGTACTTGCTTCTCATGTTGTTGTACATTTTGATTTTCGAGTACCTTTGGAATTTTATATTCTTTGATTTCATCAAGCACTGTGTATTATGTGTTTTCCTTTTCTTGTTTCTTTCCCTACAACTGATCTTTTTACATGACCTTTTCATTAAATACCACATTTATACTCCTAATGATTTTATGATTTTCATAATTCTAAAAGAGATAACCAAAACCATTAACACTGTGTCCAATAAAGGTACACTTCTTGGATTTTTCCTCAATCTTTGTTCTATTTTCTTTATCAATATCGAAAAATGCTTCACAGCTGAAAGTCTCCAGAAATGAGTAGTTTACCTTTTTACCTATCCATTCCTCCTCTATAATGTCTCCATTCAAAGAGATTGAAGGCCCCATGTTTATTAAATAAACAACAATATCTACAACATCTTCCAAGAACTGTAAGGGAAACCCAACATGCAATCTCATACTCCTTGCACATTCCATGATTGTCACATTCTTCCTTTTTGACACACCATTTTATTTTGGTGTTCATGGAACTGTATTCTCTCTATGAATCCCATTGTATGAACAATAATCATAAAAATCCTTGCTACAATATTCACCTCCATTGTCTGATCTGAGACACTTTAACATTTTTTCGTGTCTCATTCTCAACCAAATCTTTTCATTTCTTAAAAGTGTCAAAAACATCATATTTTTGTCAAAAGCAATAAACCCAAGTTGTTCTAGTTTCATCATCAATAAAAGTAACATAATAATGAGAGCCACCAAGAGATGATACCTGAGTTGGTTCCCAGACAATTGTATACACAAGCTCTAAATTTTCACTCTTCTTTTCCTTTCCGACTCTGAGAAATCTGACTCTCTTTTGTTTTCCATAAACACATTGCTCACAGAAATCCAAATCAAATTGTTTAAGATCTAGAAAAAAATTCCTTTTGTGAAGTATCTACATCCCCTTCTCACTCATGTGTCCAATCCTATGATGCCACTGTGTTGTATCCACTCCTATAGAAGCTAAAGATATAAAAGAGTTAGCATTACCAGTACATAAATACAATGTACCTACCTTCTCTCCTTTTCCCATTACCAATGATCCTTTAGTGACCTTCCATGCCTTATCTGTAAACGTAGATATACAACCTTCACATGAAAACTGCCCTACTGAAATTAGATTTCTTTTGAGATTTGGTATATGTCTCACCTCTTTCAATAACCATTCGTTTCCATTCTTTTTCTTTATTTGTACCTTAACCATTCCAACAATTTGACATGGTTCATCATCACATGAATAAACATGTCCAAAATCACCTTGAACATAACCTTGGAAATATTTCCTATGGGGTATCACATGAAATGAATCTCCTTAATATACTACCCAAGATTCAATAATATTATCTAAAGAAAGAATCAAAGCCTCTTGTAACACATCACTTGTTACATTTTCTTCCTAAGTTTTATGTTGTTGTCCATATCTTTGTTTCTTTGGAGCTCTATAGTCTTTCTTTAGATGTCCTTTCTTCCCACAATTCCAACAATCTATCTTTGCTAGTTTGGATTTGGACCTTCCCTTCCTAGAATTCTCATGGTTTCCTGAACTCTTTCCTCTTTCCATTTGTCTTCACTTGTTCTTCACAGTCATTGCATTACCTGATGTATCACATGTTCTTTTCCTTTGAATTTCCTCACTAAGGATAACACCAAAAACATCATCAAATTTCAGAGTGTTTCAATAAGATACAATGTTACTTACATCCAGGACCAAGCCATTCCATCTTTCTGGAAATGAGCATAATATTAAAATGGCCCTAACCTCTTCGTCAAATTTCACTCCTACAAAACTTAGCTAATTAGTAACCATATTGAATTCATTTAAATGGTCAGAAACAAACCCACCTTCTGACATCTTCATATTAAATAATCGCTTCATTAGAAATACCTTGTTGTAAGCCAAAGGTTTTTTAGGTAGTTTATCCAATGCCTCCATCATATCCTCCTTTGTCTTTTCTTTCAAAATATCGAAATCCATCGACGTTGTCGAACACATCTGTATCTTTCCTAGTGCCTTTCTGTCAAGAACCTCTCATTCTTCATCCTTCATACTCACCTATTTTTTTTCTTTTCTTCCCAATCGTAGGTAAATATTCTTCTAATATAAATAATCTTCCATCTACATCTTCCATAACTAGTAGTTTTGGCTATTAAATTTCTTGACCCTAAATTTTTCATCTTCCGCCATTGCTCCCACTCGAACCAGGAATCCTCTTTTCCTATGACTTACGTTTATCTCTAATACCAGTTGTTAGAATAAAAGGATCACAGAGAAATAAAATAAAACATATGTGGAAATAAAACATAGAATATACATAATAAAACAATGCATGGATTTACGTGGTTCACCTGATATGGGCTACATCCACCAGAGAAATTGTTAGTACTTCCTTTATTATTATCTAGTAAATGAATGGATACAACCTGCAACACACTTGTTGTAACTTTTTTATGCACGTGGTTATGTTATATTCAACATAAACATGAATATAACAAAAATTACCAACAATACAACAAAATGCAGAGATTAACACACAAAAATGATACCTTTATTGAAATGGGAGAAATGTTCACTTGCCTCTTCGAGGGAGAAACCTCCAGCAGAGCAACGCTCTATTACAATTAATCTCAAGACAAAGCTTTCTCATGCATCCTATTCTTATTTATACTAATTCTATCTTATAAAGAACATTTTGGAGGAAGATCTTTCTAGAAGCAGAAGCTTCGATTATGTCTTCTTACATTGACTTGTTCATATTTATTAAATAGGTCTTATTAACTAATGTCGTTTGTTATTACATGGAAAATATATTATTCTATATATGTGATGGGTTAGGGAGGTTAGGTCCCTAACATCCCCCCCCCATTAAAAATAGCCTTGTCCTTAAGGATTAAGATGAGGACATTTTTGTAAAATAGTAGGCGACTCCCAGGTGGCATCTTCTGGTGGAGTATCATTCCATTGAACTAACACTTCCTAGATGATGCGTCGACAGAGACAATGCTTTCATTGATCCAATACGGCTTATGGTTGCAAACAAATGGAACCTTCTTCATCCAACTCTTGTAGATTGCTTTGAGCATGACACCTCATGCCAATCACTTTCTTTAAGCAGGAGACATGAAAAATACGATGTAGGTTGGAGTTGTTGGGAAAAACTAACTGATACGCCACTAGCCCCACAGGTTTGAGAAGTCTAGGACCACTAGGACCATAACATTTGGGGGCTAGTTTCTAACACTATTTATATTTGAGTGAATTCTCTTGTATGGTTGGAGATAGAGAAATACTTGGTCCCATTTAACAAATTTCCATTCAAAATGACCCTGATCTGCTTGTTTCTTCATGCGGTTCTAATCCATGACCAAATTTTATTTGAGAGTACAAAGAATGGTCATGCGGGTTGTAAGATTATGGTCAACCTCCTAAAATTTGGATATGAATGACATGTATGGGAGAACCAATGGTGTATTTTATCCGTATACTGCTTCAAAGGGAGTAATGCGAGTGTCTATATGGTAAGAGGTGTTGTACCACCATTCAACTAAGGGTAACCAATGAACCCACTGATTTTTTTGGTCAGACGCAAAAAACCTCAAATATGTTTCTAGACACTTCTTGACCACTTCTGTTTGGACAACCGTCTGGCAATGATAGGTTGTACTAAACTACAATTGGGTTCCCTG
The DNA here is from genome assembly GCA_009831015.1 of Picea engelmannii. NCBI lineage: Eukaryota > Viridiplantae > Streptophyta > Pinopsida > Pinales > Pinaceae > Picea > Picea engelmannii. Next base: position 46,593 of record ML834802.1, read on the forward strand.
GAGCTTGAATAATTATTTCCCGAAATTGTTGGTAAAAATTGGATCACAATAAAAAACAATAGAATGAGGCATTTCATGGAGTTGATCCAATGTAGATGGTGTGAATGGGTGTTGAAGAGAACATAAATGATCATATTTGGAGATATGATCCACTACCACCATGATGACTAACTTAGTTCTTGATTTGGGTAAGCCCATAATGAAAGCCATATAAATATCCATACAAATAGTAGGTGGAATTGGAAGTGGTTGGAGTGTGCCATGAGTTTTGCCAGTCTCTCCCTTGTTGTGTTGACATATATCAAATTCTTCCACAAAGGTGAAGACACCTTGTTACATATCGTCCTAGAAGAAATAACATTTTACCCTTTCATAAGTTTTGGTAAAAACTGAATGCCCTGTTGTAGGAGAAGCATGAAACTCATAGAGCACCTTGGATTTAAGGGCCGACTGTTTGCTTAAATATAGGCGACCTTTATAGTGAAAATATTCATTGTTCCAAGAGTACCCTGGAGTATCTTGGGGATCTTGTTGTAGTTTTCAGATGAGGCTGGAGATTTTGGGGTCTTGCAACCATTCCTAGAGAATAGCCTGAAGCCAATCAATGATAATGAATGAGAGGGAAAATAAGGACCCTTCTTCTTCATAGTTCCTGGAAAGAGCATCATCCACCACATTTTATTTTCCCTTTTTGTAAATGATCTCATAATCATATCCAAACAACTTGGTCACCCATTTTTTTTTTCTATGGGGATGAAATTCGTTGTTCTAGGAATTACTTGAGGCTTTGATGGTCTGTTTTAATTTGGAAGTGTTTTCCCAATAGATAAGGGCACCATAGATCCACTGCATTCAAAATAGCCATTATTTATTTTTCATAGATCGATTGGCCCAAATGTTTCTCTGATAACTATTTACTGGTGAAATCCAAAGGTTCTCCATCTTGCATGAGGACTGCCCCTATTCCTCTCCCTAATGCATCACATTCCATAATAGAGGTCTTGATGAAATCAGGTAGGGCCAGTACATGAGTAGTGCACATAGCTTCCTTCAAGGCTTCGAAGGATTGATATACTATTAGAGTCTAGCTGAAGGCATTCTTTTTAAGGAGAGCGATTAGGGGGGCTCCAATTTTTCCATATTTTTGAACAAACTTGCGATGATATATTTTTAAACCCAGGAAACCAAGAAGAATTTTAAGAGTTTTAGGAGGAAGCCAATTCTGTGTAGCTTTAATTTCCTTAGGATCCACCCTTACACCATCCTTGCCAACAATATGACCTAGGTACTCAACTTTAGAGATGTCAAAAGAACATTTAGACTGTTTGAGGAAATGTTTGTGCTTCGAGAGGAGATGGAGAACTTGATCTACATGTGTGAGATGGGATGACCATGTTTTAGTATAGATGAGAATATCATCAAACAAAAATAACACAAAGTGATGAAGGAAAGGATGAACGACATGATTCATGCGACTTTGAAAAGGGGAGGGGTCATTACAGAGACCAAAGGGCATGACCAAGAAATCATAGTGGCCCTCATGAGTGGGAAATGTCATCTTGGGGATGTTTTCATCTTTCATACATATCTGGTGGTGGATATAATAGAGGTCGATTTTGGTAAAGTATTGAGCCCCACTAAGCTCATCTAGAAGGTCATCTATGACAGGAATGGGGAATTTGTCCTCGATGGTAAGTTTGTTAAGGGCACGAAAATCAGGACACATCTGCCAAGTGTCATCCTTCTTGAGAACCATGACAACACGAGAAGAATAGGATTTGGTACGAGGACAGATAACACCTACTTCTAAAAATTAATGGACAATTTTCTCAATTTCATTTTTTTGAGAAAAGGGATGACGATAAGGGAGAATATTGGGAGGAACATTGCCCGATATTGAAGGAATGAAATGATCATGGTCGTCATGGGAGGGGGAAGTCCCTGTGGGGTTTGGAAAATAGTGTTATGGCATGAAATGATATCTTGAAGGTCGAGGTGTACCATGGGTGTCTCAAATTATTGAATGGAATGGAGTTGGACGATGATTCCATAATGACCTTTTTTGAGTAACATTTCCATGCGTTGGGAACTGACGATCTCTGGAGATCGAGATGTAATGCCTTGGAATTTAAATTGTTGGCCTTAGTTTTGGAATTGTATGGTTAAATCATTAAAATCCATGAGTATGGTTCCAAGGGTGCATAACCATTCCGCACCAAGCACAATGTCACAACCACCCATGTCAATAGAAAACATGTGAGATTTCAGGTTATATTGACCAATTTATAGGCATACATTTTCACAAAGCCCTCCACATTTCATGGAACCACTATTGGGAATCATGATTTGAAAAAATTTCACAACACATATATAACAATTGATTTATTGGGCAAGGCGGAAATGAATGAAATTATGAGGGTGGCCACCGTCAACTAGGATGATGAATTTCCTATGCTTAATGTAACCAAACATTTTGAAAGTTTGAGGACCAAAAACATCAGTGAGAGCATGCAGTGAAATCAATGGTTCAACTTCAAGAGGATTAGAGGGCGACATAATATCAACAGTTGGAGATAGCGCTACTTCAGGTGAAACCTCAACATATTTATCAGAAAAATCCTTGGAAATGGCGATAAAAAGTTTTTGTTCTTTACACTTGTGCCCTGGAAAGTATTTATCATAAAAATTATACAAAAAACCATTAAGTTCACATTCAACCATTTCTTCCTCTGTTAACTCATGTACCTTGAGAGGAGTTTCTTGAGGGGAAAGGGTGTTGGGTTTAGGATGGGGAAAAAAGTGGGTTTTTTGTTCTAATCCAAGATGACCTGTTGCGCCTCCTTAACACGCTTAGTGGCTTCCAACCAATATGAGGGTGAGCCATGATGACCTGGGAATGAATTTCATCCTTGAGGCCACTAATAAATGATTCCTTGAAGAAAGCGTCTGTCATTCCCTCCATTCAGAAATCCAAGTTCTCAAAGGAAATAATAAAATATTCCACTATTCTAGACTATTTCAACTTGGTCTTACATTCGAAATGGTGGTTGTTCGTGTCAAAGTGTTCATACAGCTCTACAACAATTTGTGACCAAGAAACATACCCTTGGTGAGAATTGTGATGCCATTTCCACCATTTCCATATTTCCAAATCCAAATAGAGAATTCCATAATGAAGCTTGATTAACTCCTTAGTGATACCATGTAGGGAGAAATAATGTTCCATCTGAGTAACCTAGGCTTATGGATCCGATCCATCAAATTTGTTGACCTCAACTCTAGGGAGATGGGGGTAACGAGGTAAGGAGTTGGAATGATAGTGTAGAGGTTGTTTGGAGACAACACCTTCACTATAGAGAGGTGGGTCAGAGGAGAAAGGACCCTGGAATTTGTTCATGAATTGGTTGAGAGCATAATGGACTTCAACAATTTGGCTACTGAGATGGTCTTGGATGTGATCCATTTTTTCATGAATGTTTGAAATGTCCCAATTTACTTGGACTTGAAGGGAAGTAAGTTCAATACTCAATTTTTGGTTGGTTTCTTCTTGGTGGGTGGGGGTCATGAGGGGATAAGGGGTGGGTCCATGGGGTAAAAACATAGGGTGAAAAATTATAGGTATCACAATGATCAGGGATAAAAGTGGAATCCAATGAGATAGGTATCAAGTAAGGGTGCAGGCAGGTAAAAAAAGGTCAAAAATGGAAGGTATCATAACAATCAGGGAAAAAATGAGAATCCAATGAAATAGGTTTCAAATAAGGGTGAGGGAAGGTTAAAAAAGTTTAAAATGATAGGTATCACAAAAATCAATGTGAAAAAGGGAATCCAATGAGATAGGTCTCAAATAAGGGTGTTGGCAGACCCGATGTTCATTTACCTCCCTTTTTTTTCTTTTATCTTTTTTCTCCCATGGAGTTATACTCTGATCTGAATAATAATGTAGTGTCGAAATGCCCAAATTCTTAATAGGAAAAAATGTGTAGTAATTTCACAACTCGAATGCAAGAGGCAAGGTTGCACAACAATAGATCTTGTTTTTTCCTTTTCCATTCTATTTATTTCCTAAGGGTTATGGTTTTCAAGGTGCCTATAAGAAATGGTTTTCCCTTTTCTATAGCTCTCTAATATACGTGCAGTGTCAAATAATAGTACTCGACCCAATATCTCAGGCCACCTATCAAGGAGGCTAGATCGTACCCTTAGTCGTACTACCTAATTACCCATGTACTACAAAGTATCTTCCCGAGTGTTGTTCTCGTTGGAACTATAGCATTCAGGAAGTCCATCGATTGATCTATGGCTGGTTTCAGGATACCTAGGGGGGCTCCCGATATACCATAGGTACTTGGATGTGCAAGTTCATATACAGGTGTTGTATGATGAAGGGGTACCAACAGGGGTTACAAGGATGTCCAACAATGTGAACTTAAAAAACTCTTGTATTTATTACATGTATTCTTCGATGACTATGGATTTATGTGTTGAACAATAAATCACTATAGTTTAAAGACACTGGAAAACGTCTCTACCCTAGAAAAGAAAATTAACCCACAATTCCTACCAAGGAAAGTGCTCTGATACCACTTGTTATGCACCTGGTGATCCCTAAACAGTATGCCTATGGCCTATCTGTCTCACTAAAATGGATACTTCTATGAAAAAAAACAAGTATAACCTTATCTCTATGTTTTATGGGAAATTCTCGGCCAACCAAGCTGCAAGTTGAGTTGGCCAAAATAAAAATGGAGTTGACTACCCATAAGTCAAAATGGGGAAATGAGTCAGACATAAAAAAACATGAGTGTGGTCGAATCAGAATATATGCTAGTTGACCAAGTCGACTTAGATGAAAGAAAACTTGATCAATTCGAGTTGGATGGAACTTGGGTCAACTAAAACATGCCAAATCGATAAAAAATACTTCAATCAAAATTGTGGGTGGATTGGTTCGACTAGGAAGAATTGTTGGTCGAATGAAGAAATTAATTTGACTAAAGATGAACCCCCTCATTAATGGGTTGAACCAAAATTAGCATCAACAATTAAAGGGAAGATTTGGTGACCAGTCGTGATGGAAAACCTTCTGAAAATTGGATTTGGAAACCAAAAACTACGGGGAAAGTTTGCAAGACAAATTTGATAACTAGTGACATATGAAAATGTTTAGAGGGCGAATTTGGAGACCCACGACATACAAGAAACACTCATAGGTGATTTTAAAAATCCAGAACACATGAAAAACGTTTTGAAGTCGAGTTGGACATTTGACAAGAGAGAAAAATGTATAGGGAGAAATTGACAACTGTTTGAATTGAAAAAATCTGTAGATGGTTTGTGGGTAACTAATAAACGCCCAGAAAACCCTAGTTTTCGATATAAATGTCGTCTATGATTTATGGGCAAAGGAAAACACCCTGGCAAGTCGAAAATGTGCCCAAAAATAATAAACTATGAGCGTTGGTGATACATGATGAAAATTTATTTCAACAAGGTATGTGTAGAGCACTGCAACTCGTAACAAATATACCTAAGAAAATATGGATTAACTCTAAAATATCATCATTTAAATGGGATTTTTTTTATTATGCTTGAGAGAAAATTACAAAGGGGTGAGTGATACACAAACTATGTCTATTGTTGCTCACTAACATTACAAAATTGTAGAGGCCAAGGCTCAAAGACACCTTTGCTTAGAGTGAACAGGCACATTAATTCCTTCATCCACCCAACTTCAAGCAAGATGAATTCTTCGAGCTCTAATTTCTAATATTGTCATTCCCCATTTCTCCTTGCATCTCCCTGATGTGTCCTCTTCATTTCAACTCCCATTATTTTTAATGGGATGTTGTTGGAAGGAAAATTGTCATAGTTGTTCATTTCACCTTCCCATTGTGCTAGAAGACCAAATAAAATGAAATAAAAAAAAACATATTTATTTACAACATTTACAAATATTCTCCAACATCCAATTCAGATCACACCTCCTCGTTTGAAGGATTTTGGTCACCAAGAGTTGGACTATTAAGAAGACAGAAGCACAAGAATTCCATTTTCCTCTGCATATCCACCATTCCATTGTTGACGAAGGTCACTTATTTCCTGCTTGTCTTCCCTTGTTTCATAGCTAGAAGAGTTGAACTCTCTCTCGCTCTCTCTCTTATGTGCTTTGAACAGGTATGCCTTTCCACCCTTGACCAAGCGACACTTGTTTTCCCTCCTGCGGAAGGTAGCATCCCTATCCCACAAGTAGGGGCTACTCAACATCACTCTACAAGAGTCCAATTGTGCAACTTCACATTCTACCTCATCAACATAGATGGCACCAATGGAAAACTTGATTTTACATCTTCGAGTGATTCTCATAACAATTTTCCCTTGGAACCATACTAGTGAACTTGGTTGTACTAGATCATAGGTTTCTATACCAAGCTCATCGATTAATGTTTCAGAAACCAAGTTACATTGAGAACCACTATCGAACAAGGCATTTACCTTTACGTTATTCACTTGAACTTTGATTTGAAATAGCACATGGTTATCTGCTGCAATGTGGTGAAAACTATGACTTCGTCTAGATCAAAGGTTCTTTCTATTGCTGCTTCTTTTATCTTGGTAACTTCCTTTTATTTCCCCTTGGAATTTATCCACTTTGGACACAACTATGGATGAAGTTTCCAACACTTCTCTTCTATGTGTCCATCTACATCGCAATGTTTTCAATTCTTATTAGGATCCCTCCTTTTCTCGGTTGTGGATGATATCTTCTTATCTCTTTTCTTGTTGGTTTCTTCTTGGACCATGTGTTGTTGTCTTTTCCTGGAGTCCAACTCAATGTAGAGAGTCTTCTTGCCTACCTCATCTATGTTTTTCACACCATGAAGCTGCAAATGTCTTCGGATATGGTGGAAAAGTCCTCCAAGGTACTTTATCCCCACCCCTGACTCTTCTAAATAGATACTCAACCTCATGGCCTACCTCTTGAACTTAGACGTGTATTCTTACACTCCTTTCCCTTGTTCTTGCCTAAGGTACTGCCACTTCATGAGTTTTTCCTCTTCATAACCTATGGGATAGAATTGTGACTTGAGTAATGCCTTAAATTCATAACATTTCATCACCATGGGATTCTTGCCTATCCTCAGTGCATCCACATAACTCTCCCACCACAACAAATCATGTCCGATCATATTCAAATGATAAAAGGAGATATGTTGTGTTTCTTTGATTTGATAAATACCAAAGTAAACTTTCAATTGTTTCAACCAACTATCAAAGGATTCAACATTATTTTGTTTATTAAACATGAGTATTCTAAGCTTCTCTTCAACTTTGAAAGGAAAATAAAAAGATGAAGAAAAGTTGTTTTCATTACCTAAGTTTCCAAGAGTCTCAACTTTGGAACCTTTCGGGCCAGTCTTGTGTTCTTCATGCTCAGTCTCTATTGAGTGTGCTTTATTACCTTTCATTACTAGGATTTGTGTCACCAACTATGTCAATGTAGCAATTCATTTCTCCAGCCGAGCCAATATGACCTCCAAGTATTCTCTATCATCTTCTTCATGATGATGTCCCTCCATTGAAGGTGCTCTCCTTCTTTGTAGGCCTGATATCAATGCTTGTCCATTGTATTCGTACTCGTTGTGAGTGTTTACCATGCAGGTGTTCTCCAAGTCTTTAGAACCTGATCTGATACCATCTGATTCGCAAATGGTAGGCCTATGGCATGTACACCTCACTGACATGGATACTTATATGGAATAAAATAATTATAACTTTATCTCTTTGTGTTACAGGAAATTCTCGACTAACCAAGCCACAAGTCAAGTTGGCCAAAATAAAAATGGAGTCGACTACTTAGAAGTTGAAATGGGGAAATGAGTCTAGTTGAGTCGGAAGATATGTTAGTCAACCAATTCGAGTTAAATGAAAGGAAATTTTACCAAGTTGAGTTAGATGGAAGTCAGGTCGACCAAAAAAAGCCAAACCGACCAAAAGGACTCCAGTCAAAATGGTGGGAAGATTGGTTCAACTAGGAAGAATTGTTGGTCGAATGAAGAAAGTAATTCGACCAAAGTCGAACTCGTTCAATAAAGGGTCAACCCACAATTAGCATCAACAGTTAAAGGGTGGATTTGGTGACCAATTGTGATGTAAAACCTTCTGAAAATTGGATTTGGAAACCATAAACTATGGGGAAAATATGCAAGATGAATTTCATAACTAGCACATATGAAAATGTTTAGAGGGAAAATTTGGAGACCCACGACATACAAGAAACACTCAAGGGATATTTTAACAATCAACAACACATAAAAAAAAAAATTGAAGTCGAGTTGTACATTCAACAAGAGAGAAAAATGTACGGGGAAAAATTGACAATCAACTAAATTGAAAAAATGTGTAGATGGTTTGCGGGTAACTAATAAATTCCCATAAAACCACAACTTTATATATACATATGATCTACGATTTATGGGCAAAGGAAAACACTCCAACAAGTAAAAAATGTGCCCAACAATAATAAACTATGTGCATGGGTGCCACATGATGAAATTTTACTTCAAAAAGGTATGTGTAGAGCACTACAACTTGTAACAAATATACCCAAGAACAAAATGCATTAACTCTCAGATATCATCATTTAAATGGGATTTGTTTTATTATGATCGAGAGAAAATTACAAAGGGGTGAGCGATACAAAGACTATGTGTATTATTTCTCACTGACATTACAAAATTACAAAGGCCAAGGCTCAGAGACACATTTTCTTAGAGTGAATAGGCACATTAACTCCTTTGTCCACTCAACTTCAAGAAAGTTTCCTTCTTTAAGCTCTAATTTATACTACTTTCTTTCCCCATTTCTCCTTGCATCTCCTTGTTGTGTCCTCTTCAATGAAACTATCATTATTTTTAATGGGCTATTTTTGGAAGGCCAACTTTCACAGTTGTTCGTTTCACCTTCCCATTGTGCTAGAAGTCCATATAAAATGGAAAAAAACAAAACATATTTATTTACAATATTTACAAACATTTTTCAACATCCAATTCAGATCCTTTGGTTATGTGATATTAAGAAGAAACATGAATATTCAAAAAATTACCAACAAAACAACAAAATGCAGAGAATAACACACAAAAATGATACCTTTATTTAAATGGGAGAAATGTTCACTTGCCTCTTTGAGGGGGAAACCTCTAGCAAAGATTCTCTCTATTACAATGATTCTCAAGACAAATCTTTCTCATGCCTCCTACTCTTATTTATACTAATTATATCTTCTAAACAACATTCTGGAGGAAGATCTTTCTAGAAATATAAGCGTCTATAAGTCTTCTTACATTGACTTGTTCATATTTATTAAATAGGCCTTATTAACTAATGTCTACCTTCATTACATGGAAACTATATTATTCTATCTATGTGAGGGGTTAGGGAGGTTAGGTCCCTAACAAACTTCTTCTTCTTTCTCTCACGGTCTCCTCTCTCAGAATACAATACTCCCTCTCATACATCGTCGCAATACAATTACCGCATACATAAAATAAGGTTTCCTTCTAAGGAAAAACATCTCTAACATAACTTCTATCATTAGATTTGTGACCTTATAATGAACGGTCCATATTGATTAAGAAATTACAATATTTAATAAGGCAATTTTCCCAAAACATTATCTCTGGGAGGGCTCCAAAATTTCTCATCACCTCCCCAGCCCTGGCAAGAGATGTGGAGGGGAAAGTCTCCCCCACACCCCATCATCAGGAAATGGGATCCAAAATGGATAAAACAAAACTTTTGAATTAGGAAGATAACCGGGATCAACAATCAACATAGTGAGACTATGTACATTCGTGCAACTACCCTTTTTCATTTTTTTAGTTCTTAAACATAAATAAAACACACACATTTGGATTCTTTAACTTATACAACATGAAATAATACCTACAATATAAAAATAAAAAAAAAACATGCACATTATGACACAAATATTTACCCTAAAAACCTAATATAGGAAAACCAACAAGGAATGAAGGAATACACATTTGTCTTATATCATAGATTAAAATACATTTTATAAATCTATCCAATGTTGTTGAAAGTATATGAGTTACTAAGACATTATTAATTCCTCTACAATATCCTTCTCGCTTTATTCTTTATTAATATCTCCTTTACTCTTTTGTTTATCCTATGGAAGTACCAGAGGCTAGTGAAAAAGTGAAGACTTTTCCCTCTTATGTCAGGGTTAAATATTTATAAATAGGTCATACTTAGGGTTTATAAATCCCCATGGAACACCCATGATGATTCTAGAAGCATTTACTATGGTTGCCGCCTATTACTGATTGTCATATTCTCCTTATGATGATCTATCATGCTCGTCACTTGCATCTATAATGAATATTTGAATTGTTTCCTTGTTAGTGACATAAGTTTCTCATTCAAACTCCTTTCCAAAAACAAACCACTATTTTAAAGATACTGACCTATATAATGGAAAACAATGTCACAGGACCTAGTTCATGCTACACATTAGGTCCATAAAATTACACTTCTTTGGACCTCAGACCAAGGATTACCATTTTGGTGTGTTAATGTGGCTTTTAGGTTTCAACCTAAATCGATCTAAAATAATACCAAAAGAAATATTCTTCTATAAAGCATCAATTAATTCATATGGTAACTATGAAGATCCCTTTTTGATAATCCTTACATGATTTTGAAAGTATTTTTGTTTCCAAAAGATTTAGTGTTGAAGGAGACAAGGAAACAATTATTCTTCTTTCTCCTTGAAGCACCACGTTGACCCTTCAATCCCACTTCCCAAACTTCTTTTTGACCCATTTTATTTATTTTGTTGAAATATTCAATGTAAGGTAAGACTTTACTCTCTTCATCCTCATTGAGCATTGATGAATCATAGAGTTTCAAGTTATTTATATTTATTACTAAGTAAATTTGCATATAATATGGAATATTGAGTTTGTAGGTAGTGTTTCCTACCTACACCATTATTTTAGAAGATCCATATCTCAAGGATTTGATTTCCATCCCTAGTCCCTGTAATGTTTTCTTATTAATATGCAACCAAAATTTGTCTCCTACTTACTAGATCTTCTCAATCTAATCATGCATGGCCTTGGATTTCTCCTAAATCCATTGATGTATTTGCTTATCTTATTTATGAAGTTTTATTTCTTTAATGCATCACTTCATGTTGTTGTCCCTACTTTAGGTTATCCATATAAAAATCCAATAGTGATGGTTTTAAATAACAATTTATTTTTTCAAAAGGTAGTGATGGTTTTAAATAACAATTTTTTTTTTTCAAAAGGGGTGATTTTGATAGAAATGTAGACTACCTATTATAAAAATAATTCATGTAAACAAAATTTTTGTCATAGATTTTTGGATGGTTTTAATTGTAACATTTGAAAACATGATTGACTTTTATATACCTAACAATTTATAATATAAAGTTTCTCCAAAATTTAATTCCAAATTTAATTCCAAAAGGTATAAATAAATATAGTATCCTATCATTATAAAGAAATATAGTATCCTATCATAAATATTTTTTCTTGAAATATAGAAGTGAAATCAAACCATTTCAAAGGATAAGGTTGTTTCTTATTATTCTTATCCTTGAATGGAATTTTTATAAGATAATAATTTCTAATATTTTGTTTATCTTTTAATTAATTTATTTTTGTTTACTTATACTTCATCTCAATGAAGTATAAGGTGTTAATTTTTCTTGTATAAATGTGATCTCTTTGTCATTTTTTCAAGATATAAATTTTTGACAATAATGAACCCTACCATATAATTTTACAAGCCTACTTAGATTCCATCTTAATCGATGACTTGTAGTTAATTCCACCATAAGATTAAGGTCATTTCTTTCATATTTTTTTTAAAGATATTTGAGAAAAAATATATGATCTACTAATTCATTATGACTTTGCAAATCATTTTCACGGCTTTGATGATTAATATAAATTATTTTTAACTTGTGATTAATGTTTAATATTCTCTATACATTACATTTTTTAAAACTAACTCTATATTTTCTATCTTATGATTTCAATGGAATTTATTAGAATTCCATATCATAAGATTCTTTATGTTGCACAAGCAATGAATTAATCAAAATTAATGACTTTAGTAGATCACTTCATATTAAACTTCTAATTTATTATTATACTATCTCTAATAATAATTAAAAAAAAAACTGATGTTGATAAATCTATCAACATTTTTAATATTGCTTTTATCTATAACAATTCTATACATATACATGTAGTTACAATCAATACCATGCATATCATTATTGTTGCATCGTGCTTTTATCTATAACAATTTTATACATATACATATAGTTACAATATCAACACTATGCATATCATTTGTAGTTACAATCAACACTATGCATATCATTACTGTTGCATCGTGCTTTTATCTATAACAATTCTATACATATACATGCAGTTACAATCAACACTATGCATATCATTATTGTTATATCATTATTGTTGCATCGTGTCAAAACATACTAAATGGTATTAGTAATGTTGTTGCATCAAAACATAAAGGAAATAGAGAAAAAAATAATGACCCATAACTTTAAAACATGGTTAACAACATCTTTAAATAACACTTTTCACACTTTAAATGCCATTACAGTGATGTTTAAGAAAAAAAATAAAAAACACTTTAAAAAATAATTATTACATTTATTTTATTTCTATAATAATATTATAAACATTAAAAAAAAATGATTATAAACATTAAAAAAAATGTTTAAGAAAAAAAAATAGAAATCACTTTAAACAATAATTATTACATTTATTTTATTTCTATAATAACATCACAAACATTTTTTAATCACACCATCTTAAAAAACATGTAGGGATATGGTAATCAACTATTATAATTTTATAAAAAGTTTCTATAATTTGATGTTTCAAGCATTCAGAAAAGATCTCAAATTTAGTAGAATTTAATGTTTCAATCATTCAAAAAGATCTCAAATTTAGTATTATTAAATTTTATTTTTTTTAAACTTTTGAGAGAATAACATAATATTTTATCTTTACATTTTTACATTTTTGAATTAAAGTTAAACTTATTTAATTAATATATTATAATTATATTATTTTTTCTCTCTCTTCTCATTTTCTAATTGAATATTAATACAATCCATCAACCTCTTTCATTCTTTTTTTTTAACCTTATTAATATTTATATTCAACTTTTTTTAAGTTTCTTTTTTTTACCCTTATTAATATTTATATTCAACCTTTTTTAAGTTTTCTTTTTAAGTGTTTTGGTAGTTTATTAATCAACAATTTTAAATTTTTCATGATTTCAACAATGGTTCTTTTCTTCTTTTAATATATTAACCTCTTTAAATGATGTTTGATTACCATTATGTAATATGATGATTACTTTTTTTTTTTTCTACTCTTCATTGGACACATCCTTTTCATTCTTCCCTCTCATCATTATTTTCTTTAAGGTATTAATTTTCTTAATTAAAGGTTAATTAAGGCCTTGCACATTGGAGAACTTATTCCCCTTCTTAATTAATTATTTTTTTAATTTTCATTATTTTTCTACAATTTGGAAAGTTATTCTTTTTCTTTTATCTATTCATCTTTTATTTGCTTTACATCATCTAATTCTCTTTTCACTACCCATCTACTTAAGAATAAATTTTTAAATTATTATCAAGTGGAGAGTTTGGTATTTACACCGAGATTTTCCATCACTTCATATATTCACCTTCAAAATATTTACTTATAAAACCATCAATTGTAACTTTATTTTGCAATAATTATCCACTCTTTAAGATCAATGTTATCTTTATCGATAAAAAGAGTGAAATGCCCAATATTTTCCTTAAATGTTCAAGTTTAATAAAAAACCTTAAACATCAAACTTAATTATCTTTTCAAGAGACATAGAAAATGCCCCAAACATTTTCCCAATATATTTTCTTATATACCCTTTTCCATAACTTTTGAATCGCCTCAATTAAACCTTACAATAAACAATTATTTTAATTTTAAGTTAGCATGCCTCTCTAAGCTCTCATTTGTGGATGTCCTTTTAAAGAAGGCATCTCAAAAAGTATTGTACCAATTAAAGTGACATTTAATTGTATAAATTATCGATATGTTTAACAATCACAAAAATCTCACTCACTTTGGATTTCTAATCAAAAGTTAGATTCACTCTCCCAAAACTTATTGATTTTCACCTTTATCAGTTTGTATAGTGTATAAATCTACCAATTTAACATTAAAATATGATTTTTTTGATCTCTGATATCCCCCATTGTCCTCTTCCAAATGGAATTAATATCACTTGAATTGTACGCCACATTATCAAGATTTTACTTTTTTGATCAAATATGCACAAGAACAAGAAGATGACGAAAAAGGCTCACTAGCCAACTCTTTTTTTATTCATACCAATAGTACATATTTATATTACAATGGGTAATACCACCTCATAGAGAGATTTTCTCTAGTTACTAAAATCATGCATGATGACTATGCTATGCAATCTTAACTAACTCATTAGTCATCACTTGAGGATATATTACTAATATTCTAAATGGATAATACAAATATAGGTGAAAATTAGACTTAGTTATTGGTTAAGGTAAGCCATAGGCTAACATTCCCCCCCTCAATCACAAGTATGATCAATAATACCAACAATGAAACATACCCCCTCAAACCATCCAGATGGAAAAGGTATGGGGATGATACCAACGTCAAGTGACCTCATGGAAAAGAAGAACTGGACAAATTCTTTGAGCACCTCAATGGGATTTTTGAGAACATTAAATTCACCATGGAATTAGAAGATAACAATAGAATACCCTTCCTAGATGTGCTTATAACTAGGAAACAAGATGACACACTTGGGCACAAAGTTTTTAGGAAGAAAACTCACACAGACAACTACCTTCACGCCGAATCCCACCACCACCCCTCCCAAAAAATGGGGGTTCTCAACACCATGGCCATAAGGGCAGCAAGAATTTTTGACAAGGAACATCTCAAAGAAGAAATAGACCACTTAACTAAGGTCTTCAAGAACATTGGATATAGAGATAGGGACATCAAAAGGGCAATAGATAAGAAAGGAAGGAGGACTCGTATACAGAATGATCAAACCTCAAACAGTAAAGCCTTTCTTCCCTACATTCGAGGTGTCACAGACAAGATTGCCAAGGTTTTAAAAAGAAAAGAAATTATGACCTCCTTCAAACCCCTAATTACTACCAGACAAAGAATGAAGTCTATAAAGGACCCTATAGACAACTGACAAGAGAAAGACATCTACAAAGTGTCTTGTTCATGTGGGAAATGTTACATTGGTGAAACTGGACGATCATTCCAGGTAAGGATTAAGGAACACGAAGCAAACATTAGAAAGGAACGTACCCGCACCTCCGCCTTAGCAGAACACTCCCTCAAAACCAAACATCATGTTTTCCTTGAGGATACCAAGATACTACCAAAAGAGGGTCACTACTATAAAAGACACTTAAGAGAAGCTATAGAAATAATCAAGCACCCCAACAACATGAACATAGACGGTGGCCTGGAGGTAAGTAGCTTTTGGCACTCATTAATCAACCAATTAAGGGAACATCATGGGACAAATCAGGTATGACACCGACCTTTTCCTTTTCTTTCCCCGCTTGTTTTGGTTTAAATTGAATAGGTTTAGGGGTCTATCTAGTCTTACTACTACTATAAAAATTCTTATTTAAAACTTGCCACTATACACTTTATTAATTAAAACCCTAATCCTTTTACAAACCCTAATACCCTCACTAGATATTATTACCCTACAAACTTATATTAAAAACACTATCAATTCTATTAAATAGTTACAACTAAAACATGTGTGCTTAAATAAAAAATCTAAATGAGTAAGGAAACCTAGAATTCACTACTAACTTAAAAATTCTAATTTAGAACATGTCTCTTTACACTTTATTAATTAAAACCCTAATCCTTTTACAAACCCTAATACCCTCACTAGATATTATTACTACAAACTTATATTAAAACACTATCCATTCTATTAACTAGATATAACTAAAACTGAGTGCTTAAATAAAATAAAAACCTAAATGAGTAATCCTCAATATTAATACACATATGTTATCATATGTCATTAATATCCTAAACCACAAATAACCCCACTACATTTACACTAACACTACTAAATAATCAATTAAAAGAAAAACCTAATTAACTAAACCTTAAAACAAATAAATAATTAAAAGCAAACCACTACTTAAATAACTAAGAGTAAAACCTAACAAATTACCTAAAACCCTAAACAAATAATGTAAAGCCTCGTATAACCTAGTTTTTAGACTTATACATACTAACTATTATTCACAAAACCCCGGATTTAAGTCTCATTAATTAATATTAAGTCTCATTTATTAAATTATATTCTGAAATTAAGACAACCGACTTAATTAAATAACTTTTAAATTGTCTTGCATTTATAGTATTAATTGACGATGATCAACTAGCTCTCACTCGACGATTAGTCCTGATGATGAATCCTGATTCGGATTCAAAACGTCGACGACGAAATGACACCAACTGTGGATTATCCGAACAACACATGTGGAACTCCTCACAATAGAAACTTAAAAACAACAATGAAGCATAAATTGGTATCATTTCAAGTCTTCATACTGAAACTCCCGAGTTGAGCCTCAATGAAGAACTGCCTGAAAAACCAACAATTTGGATGTTAAATGGTTCATCTGAAATGAACTGGAAGAGACCTCATATATGGAAGTGAACAACCGCAACATCTGAACATTCCCTAATTGCTTGAAAATTTGATCATTTTGCTAAGTATTTGAGCTAGAAGAACCATGTATCTGGTGGTTTTTGGATGACCACTAACCAATTTGGACACTTTTAGGTGTCCAACAACATCCCAATGTATCATGTGTATGATTCAATTGCAATTCATTGAATCATAATTCTACCAAATTCTGTCATCTGCAAACTACAGTTGCCCATCTGGAAAATTTGATGGCCATTTGGCATATTTGATGTTTTTTTTGTTGAAACTTTTAGTCTAACAACCATATTCAATTCCATCATCAACTCCCCCCTTTTTCAGCTGAAAGGAGAGACCACAAGTGGTTTCATGAACCATCTTCATTTGATTTTTGAACTCCCCCCCTTAAGGTACAAAAGAGTTACATCATTGTACTCCCCCCTTCTAGGATCATGAGAGTACTATACTTGTTCCATTTGTATACAACACAAAGTGGGCATGTGGAAACAACCACATGTTATCACATCCCATGGGGGCCATTCTTAAAAGATACTCCATAAGGGGACCACTTATGTGAGGTACAAAAATGCTATGTGCTACAAGATTGATCTTTACTCAAGATTGAATTCATTGGTAAGACTTATATAATCACTTGGTTGTTAATGACCATTTACAAGGATCGATCCCCTCATAGGTAATATTCAATCGTGTAGGTTTCTTCAGTCTTGAACATGTGTCTGAAGAATGGTTATTCTTGCCACAATGCTGGCAAGGATGGAGATCAAAACATTGATTCTCTTTGTGACCAACTCGATTACAATGTTGGCACTTATCATTTTGATGTTGAATTTGAACAGGTGAAGTTGAAGCGTCTTGAAGGAATCCAACACTGATGAAGTGGATTCATTTTGAATAATAAGGAATATGAAAGGCAACTTCCTTGTGATATCCAAATCTTGTTCTATTCTTGTTGTAAATGATTTCTTCCCAAGGTCTGATGATGGGATTGGAAAGAGAATTTTGTACTTGATGACGTGCTTCACATTTACTTTTACTTATACTTGTTGTATCACTTTGTTCTTTGGCACCTTCTGCTTGTGATTCATTTTCATTGGAATATGCTTCTGAAGTTGGCTTGATGAGTTTCTCCTTCACTGGATAATGATCAAAAACATCATCATCATCATCATCATCATAGAGAGGGTTGTGCTGAAAAAAAACTAGTTCAGAACACTTCACTCACTGTTGATTTTTGAGATCTATCAACTCATTATTCAATAACTCGGATTTATCTTGAATAAGTCTAAATTTATCTTCCATCACTTACAAACAAGTTAGCACTGATTGAAGAGTTACTTTGTTCAATATCATTGTGTGATCTTCAGTGGTGTTTATTAGAGTGTTCAAAAAATCTAATAATTTGAGACTTTGAGCCATTTTAAAACACTAAATGAGGTCTCCTTGTGCAGGTAGATCCTCATTACAATTTGACTCGACAAAAGAAGTCTTACTTGCAACTCACTCACTTGAATTTTTTTCTAGTCCAAGTCATTTTCTTGTATTCTTTAATTCACTTTCTCGCACTCGCTTACAACAAGGTGTGGGTGTCAGATACTACTGAAAATCACCCAAAATTTTGATGTTTACAATGATTTGATTTTTAACCTCTGAACCTATAGATTCGGGAATAGAATGACATAAGCAAGTTGTGGGTTTCAGGTTAAACCGAAAATGCACCCGATAAATAGAATGAAAGTCAACTTGATTTGATTGGACACTTACAAAAAAATGTTGTAATTTATAGTTGATCTTGATTACTTGCAAAAAATATTATTTTCAAGTTTACAATAAATGTCAATTTCAATATTGAATTGATATTGAAATTTGATGATGCTTTGAGACCTTGATTATGAGCTTGATGTATCCATTGTTGATGTGATTGCCAATTTGATATCTCCATTGTTGCTTGATTACTCGTGCTTCAATGTATGTGCTTCACTGACATTAATTGTGTGTTTACATTAACTTGTTGTGGATTTCATGTGAGTATAATTGTACAATAAATTATAAGCTTAGTGTCAAAACTAGACACAAAAAACTATGAAAACATTCAAGGAATCATTCACCATCGCACACAATGCAAGGTGTTCCTAAGATCCCCTTATTCAATTTCGGGCGGGTCTAGGACACAGAGAAAAAAAATTCAATTTTATTACGAGTATGGCTATTAGAATAACAATGCTCAAATGCCTCCTTTTAGAAAGATATTAATACATCAATCCTTACATCTCCTCTCCTCTCCTCCTTTATTTAAAGGGAACAATTGACTCTCTAATGTCTAGCTCTAGTTATTATGGCATGTATTATGTGACCACCGACTCTCTCATTCATGTGGATTATCACGTTTATTTCTCCTCTCAACTCCCAATGACATGGGAAGGTAACAAGAGTATTGGGGATCTGATTTGAAGGAACATATCAGGATACGTAAAACCACCACGGCTCCATAGCTTCCTGACTTTAATAATGGTGGTGATAAGTCAGATGGTGTACTTCTATCCTGTTCGATCATTGTTAAGACATCTCTTTAGGCTGAATGGGATATTTGAATGTCATTTCAAAACCAGGAAACATGCGATTCCAAAATATGTCAAGTTCAAGCATGCTTCCATTGAGCTCAAATTCTAATCATCAACATAGATACTAGAAGAATGTTACAGTGCTCAAGAGAAATTCGCAAGTCGAGGGTTTGTTACATAAAAATGTGTTCTGTTGGAGGCCTATGAAGAAACCATTTGTTTTCCTCTTCTACATGATATCGCTTTCCTCCACTTGCAAAGAACTGCCATATATCTGGTGAGAATCTTGGCATTTGGATGGTGCTACTGGTGTTTTGAAAATCATCTATAAAATCCATAGTCTCAGTTGATGATGTGAAAATAACTTGCTTCACAAGAACTTCGGTTGTTGGCCAAATGATATGAAATTCTATGAACTAAATGGCAGATGGATTCAATCCTCTTGCCGTACTTGAGAATGATATCCACAAAATGAAGAGACTTGGATTAGAGTTGGATCGGTGTCGATCCTTTCATTGATCGACGTCTATCACTTACTTTGCGAAATTAAGATGCTTCTGCTGGTCAAAATAAATAGTGTTGTAAAAAATTGCCAACTAGCGAGAGGGTTGTTGGACTTGCATGCAATTTTCCTCCATGATCGATGGTGGTATTATCTGTGTATACCATCCCACGATAGTACATGTTTCCACCATTTTCATGCCACATCATAACATTAATATCAAACTTGATCTTAGGAAAAATATGGATTCATATGAAGTTTGAATTCATAATTATCTCAAGTTCGAACTTTGTTGTGCTATTCAATTGACGAATTTTCCTCCCTCCTACGCGTCTTTCCGGACTGGTAGTTGTGGAACCATCTGTGTTTGAATTTTCAAGACAACGTTGCACAAGAAATTGATCTCAATCTCTCCTTTCAACATCACACAGGCTTCTACAGGATCATCCATTATGATAATGAGCAAGTGGATATCCTCTGCTCATAATAACAACAAATGACAAAATTTTTCTCTGGAGATGGAGTTCAAATCCTTCCAAATCCACTCTTAAACTGACCAATCACAAAAATATCAATCTGAACATATATTCATGCATCAAGATACGATTCAAACAACAAATTGACCATCGAAAGCTTCTGATATCAGGATCTATTCATTACACTCGTATAATTCTTGAGATGTCACTAATACATATTGTAAAAATTTCGACGTTTTATTTGCGGCGTTATGGACAAAATTGTCCATATTGTCGCAAAATAGAGGAAATTTAAAAAAAAAAAGTTCATATTGCCGGATAACGTT
>ML834802.1:80474-97221 GCA_009831015.1 Picea engelmannii
CCACCTTCAAGACGTTGGTCTTGCCACGTTCAAGACATCTCTCTTGCCACGTTTAAGATGTCTCTCTTGCCACATTCAAGACGTTAGTCTTGCCACGTTCCAGATGTCTCTATTGCCACATTTCAGACGTCTGTGTTGCCACATTCAAGACGTCGGTCTTGCCACGTTCAAGACGTCGCAATAACGACGAAATCTATGTCATCGGAAAAAAGACATCATGTGAAACGACGTTTGATGGGGTCCTTTGTTTGTCATTCTCCCGACAATATAAAGTGGCAATTGCGTTGAATACGCCGTCAGAATTTGACCCAAATGTACTAGTGTGTGCACTGGGTTTTTCTGGAATATGCACCAGCCAGATCTACATACAAAATGTACAACTACGAGGTCCATATGGCTGAATGCGTAGAAGAAGGAGAATATGACATTTCTACATGCCGTATGAGTGCATGGAGGGTAGGGCGGTAATCCTGCAATTGAGAGTTGAGCTCGATCGCTAGAAAGTGCCATGATGTGGGATCTCGGGAAAGAAACCTGCTTGGAACTGTTGGTACAAAAAATATATCTGCCTATCGAACCAGATCATTACTAAACGTAGAAATAAAACATATGTAGAAATTCAAATATGCTTACTCTGCCTCCTCCAAAAATGACTACAAACTCGGGTCAGATGCATAAATCACCCATTAAAAACTCATATCTTCTCTTTGAATGGAGCCAAACTTACACCCAATGTTCAATACCATTAAATTCAAAACAAAGATTCACATAATATCCAGAAGAACCTCACCATACCTCATGTTGTTTAATTACCCTATGAGTGCTTTGGATATTGGGAATATAAAAAATCTCAATCTTGACTTGAATGACTGACTGAAGGCTAGAAAAACCACTGCAACAACCAATTACACATAGTGAAAATTAAAATATAGTAAAAAAAAATGAATTGTGGACCTCCCATCATAGATCTCCATGATAGGCCACTCCCAACAAGTAATTTGTAGGTATAAGTGTGGCTTCTTTGCATAATTCTATACTCTTTTTGTGGATATAAATTTCCTCATAAACCAATGAGAGATTTACAACACACCTCATCTTTCATGGATTACTATAATGAAATAACTATCAGTTCTCTTAAGACTCAAGGACCCTTTGATATTTTCATCCTATTTTCACCATGGAGAAGCTATTAGGCCCTTAAGACCATAAGAGCTTTGATACCAATTGAAAAAATATGCACAAGAACAACAAGATGACGGAAAAGGCTCACTAGCCAACTCTCTTTTTATTCATACCAATGGTACATATTTATAGTACAATGGGTAATGCCACCTCATAGAGAGATTTTCTCTAGATCCTAAAATCATGCATGATGACTAGGCTAGGCAATCTTAAATAACTCATTAGTCATCACTTGAGGATATATTACTAATATTCTAAATGAATAATACAAATACAGGTGACAATTATACTTAGTGATTAGTTAAGGTAAGCCATAGGCTAACATTTTTTAGTGAACCTTTATACATTTAACTTTGGATTTCTAATCAAAAGTTAGAGTCACTCTCCCAAAACTAATTGATTTTCACCTTTATATAGAGAGTGAGTTTGTATAGAGTCTAAATACACCAATTTAACATTAAAATATGAATGTTTTGGATCTCTAATATTCCCCACCGTCGTCTTCCAAATGGCATTAATCACACTTGAATTATATGTCACATTATCAAGATTTTTTTTTTTTAGTGAACCTTTATACATTTAACTTAGTTTCAATACTAAACATGTTAGGGTATTTAGACACTTAGGAGTTAGTTAAGATCTACTTTGTCTAATGTGTCGTTAGGTAAAAGTGTGTTTTTTAGTGTGTTTCTTTAGTATGTATTAGTATGCATTTGTAGTTATCAAATCTGACTGTCACGATATGTTCCCGACATAGATTAATCTGACAATTCATATTCTCCTCGATCTTAACGACCATTGATCCATGGCTTAACACCCGATTGTTCCATGATCTCTATTTAAAGAGCATGGAGGATCATTTGTTGATGATCGTTTGTGAGAAAATCCCTTGTAAATTCTCTCTGTAATCTTTTTCTTTTGCATTAATAAACTGATCCAAGTGGTCGCGTTGGCAGGGGCCGTGGATGTTTCCTCGTAGGGGTTTTACCACATCAAAAAATCAGTGTGTTGATCTTTGATATGGTTGTGTGAGTGGTTATTGAATGTGTTCTTCCTATATTGAAATACCTGTGTTGTCGAACATGGTATCAGAGCCTGTTTAAAGACCTGCTCCTGTTGTAGATCGAGATCGTGAAGCCGAGTTTCCTATTCTCCATTTTTTGTCATTTCCATACATTTATGGGATGATAGGACTATTCCATTGCATCCAGAGTGCTCGTTTCAGTCGAGAACACTTTTCATTTCACTCAAAAAGGTTTATGTTTTCCCAAGATATGATCATTTTAGTGATATCCAGAGGTATAAGCCTGAATATGCATTTTTTTAAGTTTTACAGAGTATTATTTTGGTTTTATATTATTTATTTCTGGGTTGCTACTCTTTTATATCTACATATTATCTTTTCCCTGCGCCCTGTGCGATCTCAGAAAATCAGAAATAGATAGGAAAATATGCATCTTCTGGGTAAGCTAACTGAGATTTAACCCTTACTGTCATCAAGAAGCGGAATTTTTTTCTTGTGTGAAATTAGTTTTTTTAGCATGCTCTCCATGGCCGTCTTTCACCACCACCACCACAACAATATAAACATCCCCAATCCTCTTGCTAAACAATACAATATGTTTTGATATACCATTTGGTTAAAAGTTGCCTTATTAAATAAGAGGTCCTGAATTCAAGTCTCTCTTTTTGTTACATTTTTTGAAAAAGTTCATGCTAAAATTGTAAAGTATATTTCACTTCAAGTATAAAAGTGAATCACTATAAGTAGCTTTGATATTTTATTTTAGAGTTATTTTTTTTGCATGGAAATTTTCTTTTATAAAGTAACTTCATTGTAAAAGTGATCCCCACTTCTCTTTATAAAACTGGGTCACTTCATAAAGAAACGTACACCACCACATGGTCCTTTGGTTATCGCTTATGCCTTTTTTAAAAGGGGCATAACTCTCACATTTGAAGTTTTTTTTTAGTGTCATTTTTTATAAACTGACTAATTTTTCAAGATATTTCCATCCGGATTATCAGTTTCAGTTTTTAAATCCATATTATCTACATATTTAATATGGCTTCTACAAGTAATCTCTTGCTTACCAGCACCAACTACTTCCAATGGAAATCCTATATGGAGGATTTATTAAGAAGTAAAGGCTTGTACCATATTACCTTGGGAAAGGAAACAACACCCACTGATGTTGATAAGAAAGTCAAACAGGATAATAGGAATGACGAAGCACGTGGATTAATCAGAATGTCCATCTCTCCTGATTTAAGGTTCCACCTTTAATCAATTGATCAACCCAAAGAAGCTTCAGACAAGATTGAATCTGTGTTTGGTAAACACAATATTATTCAAGCACAACAGTTAGAAAATCAAGTACTGACTTTAATTCCAAATTATTTTTCTTGCATTGAAGACTATCTATCTAAGTTTAAAACACTCAGAACTTTATGTGAAGAATGTAAGATAAATATAGAAGAAGATTGTTGCATCTATCTTATTCTTTCTAAGCTAGGTAGTGCATATTCTGGGTTTGTATATACCATTTATGCCATGCAAGAGGCTCTAGGGACAACTTATAAAAAAACCCAGTCTTGAGATCTTTTGTGATGCTTTGATTAGAGAGAAAGATAATCTTGTACAACTTGGAGTGATAATCATTGCAGGTACCTCCAACAAATCCTTAGTCTTCCATCAGAAAGATAAACCCAAGAATCCCAAGAAGAAACATTGTTATAACCCTAATTTACACCATACATGCTTACCTGGCATCAGGCCATCTCATATTCCTTCTTTGCCAAAGCACTGCTGAAAAACTCTTCTTAAAAACACTTGTTATAAAGGCCCACGGGCCATGCTCTATTAATGCACGCGTGTACATGCTTGCTGACCCAAAACAACCCGCGTGTACCTACAAAAGCATAAAAAAAGGAAAGTTGCCGACGTAACACACAACTTTGGGTGAGTTAACTAAACCTTCTGGCCATGCATGGCCGAGGGTTCGTCCAAATACCTAGCTTCTTCTAGCCTACAAAAGAAGGGTTAGGGGTCCCATTTGGAAGAGGAGAATCATAGTAAAGAAACTATACCCAATTGCACATTCCCTTTGTCCCAACCCTTTAGCCATCCTTGTGCAAAGAGAAAAATAGAGCAAAGAAGTTGAAGGTCAGTTGAAGAGGAGCCTAGGACCAGGTTCATGGAGAAGCGACCGACTTCATCATTGTATGTTGATTTGATGAAGTTAATAATAAGGAAATACTTTTCTTGTCCCACCAAATGAGGTTTTCATGGTTTATTGCATACTTCTTTATTGTTTCTCTAACCCATTAATCTATATATCAAATGCATGCGGAGTTTGTTGTTGGTTTTGTGTGAATGCAGGTCAGCCTTGGGAGGAGAGTTGCAATAAAAAAGAGATCAAGCATAAAGAAGGATCTACATCAAAAATGCCCGAAATAAGGTATGCTCACTTGATCTTCTTAACTATGTATTTGCTTAAGAATAATGGGGATTAGGTCTGGGACGACGATAGAAAGTAGAAATCTTTAGGTCTTTTCTACATGCATAATTTAACCCTAAGTGATAGTCCGTAGAGGGATTTCCCACTCAAAACAGAATTGGCGACCATACTGGGGAGATCTCTAAGGTTCCTGGGGCTATTTTTTGGGTATTTTTAAGAACTGGTTTGATTTTCCTGTTTTTAAAGTTTCTGCAAAAGTCTGAGCTAACAAAGATTCTAGTCTTCCATACCAGTTATCTTTGTTTCTTTGTTGGACTGTAATTTTTTTTCCAAGATCCACAGAGGTACATGTGGCCTGTATAAGGTCTAAACGCGTGTATCCGTGCCCTGCATTCTCACAGCTCGCGTGTACACTCTAGCTGAGGAGGTGACAGTCGCGTGTATGATTCCAAAAAAAATATTTTAAAGAGGCAATCATCCTCTCCCCTGTCAGAATTAGTCCTTCTCAGGGGTTTTCTGGAACTCGTTCTAGTCTTTGTTGTTTGCAGTCTATAGCTTAGGTTTCACCTCGGATTGGTTTGTTCTATGAAGTTTTCCTTGAATTGTTTTCTTTTTGTGTTTAAAGTAAGTGTCTAAGTCTTCAAGACATTCTGGTTCTCAGTACCAGTAGTCTCTACTTGGGCTGGCTTGCTTGGATTTTTTATTTGTTTCAGAGTTTTAGATATACACATGGCCTGTATAAGGCCAGCACGTGTGTACACGCTCTCTGACTTTACCCAGCTTGTGTGCACATGTTTGCTGTGGAACTGTCAGCAGTGTTCCTGTGGAGAGAATTTTTGTTGAAGGTAAGGCAGTCATCCTTTCTTTTGACAAGAATTATACCTCTCAGGTTTGGGTCTCTGTCATAGCAGTCAGTGACTTAGGTTTGATCACAACAATAGCTTTCTTTTTTCATTTAGAAGTTTTCCTCAAAAATTTTCCGTTATAGGGTTTTTAGACAAGTGTGAGAGTCCAATTATAATTTACTTGTGTGTGATTTTTAAAGTGACTCTTTGCGATATGCGCTTAGGCCAGAAAGTTTTCTTGGTTTTGACTTGCTATTTTTCCTTTTATCTTTGAGAGCATTCAAATAAAAAAAAATATTTTATTTCTTTGTTGGTTAAAAAGTTTTGTTTTGCATTAGTAACCAGGGAAAAGTTTTTTCTTTCATAAGTTCTTGACAGTTTTCTTAGATCATAAGTAGCTCATATTCGAGTGAAATCCTACTTTGAGTCTGTTGTTCAAAGATCTTAGAAAAATTTTTAAGTTTGAAAAGTTGTTTAAGAGTTAAGTGAAGTAAAGGTTTTTGTTTCCATCTTTCTATTCATTTTGCTTTCGTCTTTCAAACATCACTAGTTTCACTTTCATAACCTTTGACTTAAGACAAGCCATAAAAATTAACGCTAAATCTAAAATTAATTAGACTTTTTGTGTTTGTAGGGTCAATAAACTAGTTTAGGGTTAGGGCCTTGAATTAGGTTGGAGAGGAAACTCTTCAAGGCCATTAAAATCAAACGTTGGAGTCTGAGTTAGGGAGTGTCAAAGTCCAGTATCGTGAAATTTATCCAAGACCCCCCTCTAACACAAGGGATAAACACGAGGTCGCATGCCGGAAGGTAGCTGAGATAACCCCTCCAAAGATGGACCAATCATAGAGGAGAACACATATAGAGGGATTTTCTTAGGATTCTATCGATTGCATTTTCCACGGAGCTTCGTGGGTCTCAAATCCGTTCAAGGTCCTCAGTTGTCTTCCAAACCACTTGCTTTTGATACCCTTGACAAGTTTTGGGCTCGATACCCTGCTCATTTTGGTCTACCCGACTTTTGACTGTACCCACCTGGTGACTGTTCACACGTTGGCAACCTAGTTGCCTATCTTTTTAGGGACATACACAGGTGACTGTGGGGGTATACCGCGGTACCTAGGAAAGACATCGGGCCATGCTTTGTAGAGTATCCCCAGAGGGTTCTTTCGTGTTCAAGTTGCACTTGCATCGGTAAGTTTCTCTAGTGTTGGTTGTTGTAACTGTTCTTCCAATTAGTTTAGTGTTTGCTTGTTTTATCTTGTAGGGACTTTTTAGTGTGTGTTGTTTTTGAATGAATAGACAACCCTAGAGTTTCTTTGATCTTCTCACATAGTGGAGGATCACGAGCTCTGCCGGTCACGAAGGCTTCCAGGCCTATAACCGGTTACACTGGAGCCACCCCCACCACCACTAAGGTGAAAGCTAGACCAACAAGGATCTTTTGAAGCAATCGGGTCACAAGAAATTGTACTCGACCAACATCCGGAGGAAACGATCATTTTAGACTTTGGAGTGAAAGCTCTTGGTCCACCTGAAACTCCAACCACTGATCTTTTGGCACCCACCATCATATTGATTCACCCTTACGAGTGACAGACAGTGTTGCATGCAGCAATGGAAACAAATGTTGTCACTCCCTGTGGGAATTCTTCCATTCCCACTATGGTTGTCACCACAGGAGAGTTTTCACCTCCTAACCCATCATCACCAGTCTGAGCCACCATGGTCTTGGCCGCATCTACCTTGCACAGTGGTCCGATCCTATCTATGGCAGTGGCCACAACCCCTTTCCCACCAAGTGCGACAGGCCCTCCATTCTCATACGGGATGCCTAGCTCAGGTACACGTCCTGTAATTTCCTACTCCACTTCACAGACTTTAGCTCTAGGGGCAGGGAGCTCTAACGCTCCTCTGCAAGGTCACATGGGGGAACTTGAGCCCTTTTAATGCTTTCCCTTACGGGGGATGTCATATACCTCCTTCATCCCCTTCGCTCGGTGGCACGTATCAGCAATCCGTCGGGCCACCTGCAGACCATAGTTTTTTCAGAGCAGGGAGTAAAGGACCGCCTTCGTATAATATGTCGGTAGGTTCGACACCATTTTATTTGTTCGGTGTGTTTGGTAACACCGTATTCTTGTCAGCTTCTTTCCCAACTGGGGGAAACCCCGGTTTTGGACAACCTATTCCTGTGCAGGGTACTATTCCTGCACAGGGGGCAAACCCAGGAACTTCTTCTGCATCAGGGCCTTGGAATTCTTGGCAGGGATCTGTTCCCTCGTCAGGAATTCTGATCTGGGGAAATTCTTTCCACAGACAATGGAACCCCGGACAAGGTACTATGCCTATCCCCATGGGATCGGCATGGGGCAACCCTTCCCAAAGTCCTCCGAATGTAATGCACACCCATCCATCTATGTTTTATTTTGGGAATCAGCCAATGATGTCTCCTCACACGCAGAATCCGTACGCTATTCATGGCCATGGTTTTTACCAGAACCCAAGCCAACAACCGAACTTTTCCTGGCAACCTGGTGCCAGTCAAACTCCAGGTCCCTTTTTCCCAGGTTATCACCAACAACCCAAGCTACCTTTCCTGGAAACCTTACATTTTCCAGACTTAACAAGGTTGTTGAATGACCCTATCTGTCATGATCTGCGTTGTCCCCCTATGCCGACGAAGTTGGCTTCATACATACCAAAGTTCGAAGCCAAGCCGAACGAAGATCCAGGCGATCATGTGACTACCTTCCACCTTTGGTGCTCATCTAACTCGTTGAAAGACGATTTCGTGCAGTTGTGATTCTTTCAACATACTCTCATTGGGAGTGCCATGAAATGGTACATTGAGCTTCCTAAACCAATGGCCTTCCTAAACCATTTCCAATTACCTGTGAGACATGACGCTGGCACAAAATTGTTGGACAATTTCTCACAGACAAAAGCAGACCATATCTCTGACCACATTCAAGAATGGAGACATCAGAAGAGTTTAATTAAGGTACCAGTCCCACCAACATTCCTGCTCGAGTGGTTCCTTAAGTATTTGGTCCCACAATTATCCAAAGACATTGTGACTTTAGGAGTGTTTTCCGAAGAAGACGCCAGCATGAGAGCTCAACATCTTGAGCTCATCTATTCTCAGTCTTGTTTATTATACGAGATCTTTCCAGATGCACCATGCTCAATACTTGATAAAACCAGACAGAGAGTTGGACCACATGTCGATGGTATTTTTGGTTCAGCACAAACAAAGCCCGCTGAACAACTGACGAAGCAGTTGCAACAATTGTCTATACAACACATAGTGGCCAGCCAAACTACTGTTTTGGCTACTCCCCCTACTAAAAATTCATATGTACACACAGTGCAATCGAAAAATCCAAAGGCCACCCAACAGACTGAAGGAAAGAAAAAACAATGAAAGAAGGGTAAGGGGGTTAAGAAACCCATTGATAATGCTGGTGGGGGAAACACTGAGAAATGGAAAGCGAGGTATCTTTGCAACCTATGCGCGGAAGAACACTCGACCCACCTATGTCCCCGGCTTGCAGAGGCCCAAAATTTTGTGACACAGCAACAACCTGCTGTGTTAACCAATCCATTTCAGCATGGGAAAAACCTAACCGAAGACTCTCCAAGCGCAGAAGGGGGCAGTCAAGGACCCTCTTCATCCTCGAACAATCCCACATCCGCGAATGTATATATGATGAAGGGTGATGCTTTCATATCGACTTGAGCGCATGACTACAATAAACCAAGCACTTCTGAGAAGGGAAAAGAAGCCAAACTCCCATCTCTTCCTCTACATATTGAGAAGGCTTTGGGCGAAACAATAACACGCATCCCAAAATGCATGTTCAAGAAATCTTCTCACAACCTGAATGCAAGGGCCGCCCAGAACTATTCTGTGGTGGAGGATTTGTCTCAAACCCCTTGTGCGATGTCCACTTTGGAGGTCCTCAAAAGATACCCTTCTCAGAGGAAAGCTTTGTTAACCGCTTTAAGATCTAACGAGACTTGTAATCTGGGTACCATCATGCTAGATACAACTGGCTTAAAACCTCGTTTTCCTTACCACATAGCGTTTCAGATAGTAGTGGCTCACCCCATGAAAACGTTTACTTGAAATATTTTCCGCACGGTGGTTGATGAGGGTGCCTCGACATGCGTTATGTTGTTGGCATGTCTGAAGGCCATTGGCCAACTCGTTTTGTCTCCATCGCCTACTCTTTTCACTGCTTTCGACAGTCGTTCATTCTGACCACATGGTATCATTCCCTCTTTTCCCATGTAATTGGGAGGGAAGACCATGTGCGTTGAGGTAGAAGTAGTCGATGTGTTCCTCAACTACAATCTCTTGTTAGGAAGGAGTTGGACTTATTCCATGCAAGCATTGGTTGCTATAGTTTTCCGGGTCTTGTTGTTTCCACATGAAGACCAAATTGTAACCATTGATCAATTTTCTTTCTCTAGACCTGACCCTTCATTGGGGGTGTCCGCGGTCTTGATGATTGATAATCCTCAACCAGGTGTAGTCAACATAGGGGTTGGTTTGTTCCCATCTTTGATGGGTACCTTCGATTACCCACCCCCTCAAGGTGATGTCAAGTTCATATCCAACCACCATAAGGTTGATATTTTCCAAGTTTCGTTGTTTCGCACGACTTACTTCACTGATCCGTGGATAATTCCTTCCCCTTCGGCCAGGATGGAGGGGATAGGGCACACGAGCATGTCCATGCCCTTGTCTGCAGCTGAAGTAGCATACTCTTTAGTCCAACAAGCTTTAGCCAACCCATATCCAACTCCCGCACAAGAGTTTGATCCACTCCTAGAGCCTATTTGGGCTCAAGGTTCTCTCGTTGACACTGATTCATTAGAATTAGTCTTTCCCTCTGACGAAGAAGTAATCAAAGAAATGACTAGTCTGAACAAACCCTGGGATGGTCTTCATCATAGATCATACTTTCTCCCAGAGTTAAGGAGAATCGAGGCCAGAGAATTCACCTTGACTATGACTGGAGATAGGTATTGTCCTATTAATCCCTTAGCTACACACGAGGTATTATATGATGAGGGTAATATGACAACCATCGTTGAAAACATACCGATCAATATCTCCAGAACCTCTGGCATTGTGGAGGATGTTTTCGTCGGAGCTGACTTCTCCCCTGGAGAGATTCAAATCTACACAGATCTATTTAAAGAATTCTGTGATGTTTTTGCCTAGTCTTACGAGGAAATGCCAGGCATCGATCCAAAAATAGTCGAACATGAAATCACAACTTATCCAGATGCCAAACCTGTCCGACAGAAGCTTCGTCCAGCTAACCCCAAGAAAGCAACAGCCATTAAGGTTGAAGTTGAGAAACTGCTAAAAGCCAGTTTTATCTATCCTATCCATTTGACCCAATGGGTGTCAAACCCCGTGCCGGTCAATAAAAAACAAGGCACGATTCGTGTATGTACAGACTTCCATGATTTGAACAAGGCCTGTCCCAAAGATAATTTTCCCACACCATTCATCGACCAGATAATTGATGAATGTGTAAGTTGCGAGTTCTCTTTCATGGACGGTTTTTCAGGGTATAACAAAATACAAATCAAACCCGAAGACCAGCACAAAATGGAATTCATCTGTCCATGGGGTACATTCACATATGGGCCATGTATTTTTATTTCCATGACCTCAAGCATATAGTCGAGGCTTATTTAGATGATTTAACATCTCAATCTCACAAGAGAATGGATCATCCCACACACCTCTGCCTTATCTTTGAGCGTTGTCACTACTTCTGGATTCCCTTGAATCCAAACAAGTGAAGCTTTTGCATAACATCGGGACATTTGTTAGGTTTCATGGTATCAACAACAGGGATCATGGTCGATCCTCTCAAGGTTGAGGCAATAATTCAGTTGCCTCCCCCATGCATAATTCTTCAACTTCAGAGTCTACAGGGAAAGGCGAACTTTTTAATACGTTTCATCGCCAACTATGCCGAGATCACAAAGGGATTTATGCGCTTACTGAAGAAAGACGTTCCTTTTTATTAGGACGATGCTGCCCAATGATCTTTCGATGCGTTGAAGCATGCCCTCATGACTTCCCCTTTTCTTTGGCCACCTAACTATAACAAAGATTTCTTATTATACCTGGTTGCAGCAGAGTCAACCATCGGCATGGTCTTAGTTCAAGAGGATGACCTGTTCTCAGAATATGTGATTTACTACCTGAGTCGAGGCCTCGTAGGACTAGAACTCAATTATTCTCATATCGAAAAACTTGCGTTGGCAGCAGTTCATGCTGTTCAACGTTTCCATCATTATGTTCTATTTCGCAAGACCATCGTCATTGTTGTTGTGAATCCATTCCAGTACATGTTGACATGATGGGAAATAGGCGAAAATATCAGTAGATGGATAGTCGTCCTCTAGGATTTTGACTTAGATTTCATTTCAGTGAAATCCAAAAAGTCATTGGTCTTCGCAGAACTTATTTCGGAACTTCTGGTTGAGTCAGGTGATTTTGTGCCCGAAGAGTCACCTATCAGAGGAGATATGTTTTTGATCACCTCTTCAAATCCCTGGTATGGAGATATACTTATCTATCTCCAGACTTTGAAGTGCCCCACCTCTGCTTCTCGTGATGAGAATCGACACATATGGCATCAGGCTAAGAATTATCTCATACTCGATGATACATTGTATCGGAGAAGTGTAGGCTGCATCCTGCATTGATGTCTCACTCACGAAGAAGCAGTTATCATGCTTAATGATTTCCATACCAGAGCATGTGGCAGTCATTTGTCTGGGTTGGAAACAACCCAAAATATTCTACGAGCAGGTTACTTCTGGCTGACACTAATCAAATATTGTATCGAATCGGTCAAGAAGTGCCACCCGTGCCATATCTTTTCTTGGAAGATGAGGGCACATCTAGCTCCCATGTTTCCTATCATCAAAGTTGGTCCCTTCACCAAGTGGGGGATTGATTACACTACATGCAAACCTCCTTCAGCAAGGGGGCACCGTTACATCATCGTAGCCATAGACTACTTCACGAAGTGGGTCGAAGCTATGCCAATGTTTAAAGATGATGGAGAGACTGCAACTCTCTTTTTATTCAACCAGATAATAGCAAGGTTCGACGTCCCGAGGGAGATTKTCACTGAACATGGCAGCCACTTTCAGAACCATATGATGACCGAGTTAACGTCTTATCTTGGGTTACAGCAGGAACATTCGTCACCCTACTACCCCCAAGAAAATG
The DNA here is from genome assembly GCA_009831015.1 of Picea engelmannii. NCBI lineage: Eukaryota > Viridiplantae > Streptophyta > Pinopsida > Pinales > Pinaceae > Picea > Picea engelmannii. Next base: position 93,239 of record ML834802.1, read on the forward strand.
GTCAGGTGGAAGCTGTGAATAAATCTCTCAAGATCATCCTACAACGAACTATCAACTCAGCCAAGTCAAATTGGCATTTGATTTTATACTCGACATTATGGGTTTAATGAACATCTGTTAAGACTGCAACTGGTTTCTCACATTTTCAACTCGTTTACGAGCTGGAAGCAGTCTTGCCTATCGAATGTCAGATCCCGTCCCTAAAGTTGGCAGTACAATTATTACCAAACACTTCTCCACTTGAAGAGTAGTTATTATACCTTGAGCAGCATCGTGATGCGGCCTTGGCCAATGAGGCTCACAAACATAAATTCAAGTGTCAGTATGATAGGTCCGTTCGTCCTCGGATTTTCACTAAAGGCGACCTTGTCCTGGTCTATGACAAAGATAAGGACCCCCTGGGGGCAGGAAAATTCAAACCCATGTGGTTCAGACCTTTCATCATAAAAGAGGTTCTATAAAAGGGTGCTTATCATCTGGTTGACTTTGAAGGGAATGCTTTGGTAGAACCTAGAAATGGACTCTACCTCAAGAAGTATTACTCATAAGCAGGTCACCATGGGTAACTTTTTGTAACATATGTATAGTCTTTGTACTATTAATTTCTAGTTTCTTTTAGTGTTATGGACGGGTTGTTTTTGATGTATCTTTCATCACTGTGGCAGATGTCAAGTGAATCCGAGGTGTTCATTGGGTACGTAGACGGTGCTAGCCAACACACTCGGAGGCTTGCCTCCGCTATTTGGGTAATTTTTTCACCTCGAGGCCAATTATTATCCTCCGGAGGTATATGCTTAGGTGACACCACAAATAATGTCACCGAGTATAGTGCAGTTATTGAGTTGGTTCGTGACACCTTGTCACTTGGTATCTCTCATCTCTGGGTATATCTCGACGCTCAGCTGGTTGTGTCTCAGTTAAATAGAGTCTATCGTGTACATGATCCGACTTTACACTGACGATTCCTTAGGGTACGTCTCTTAGAATGAAGCTTTGATTATATTGCATATTTTCATGTTCCTAGGAGTTTAAACCAAATTACAGATACTCTAGCTAATCAAATTTTACATTGGCATCTTTCACACATATGAAAGGACATACACATAAACATGTAAATACATTTTTTGCAAAAATGATCCATAAGCCACAAAAAGACATAAAAATCCATATATAACATCATAGTCACCAAAGTACCTAGGTGGACGGAAGCACCTCAAAAATATGACCAATAACGAGTCACGGGGCTTATGCCCTCAAAAGATATATACAAGTAGTGCTCTCGACACGTGAAAATTATAATGAAGGTCAGGGCCTGTGGGCCCTATTGTACTGATCAACAACGTTTTCCAAACACCGAAACAATCGGACCCACATCCGTGGTGCCCCCACTACATGAGGCTGCATATATGGTGCTAGGTCCTCAATCTCTGCCACAGGGACCATGCAAGTGAGTGCAGTAAAGTTCTTCTCGACTCGTCTCAACACCCTCTCAGCCTCCTCGGCTGGAATATCTCCTCCTGCAGCGACAGGTGCGGCCCCTGGCCGAGGATGACGATTGTTCCTCGCATAGTCCGTAGGTCGCACTGGTCCCACATCTGCACACAACAAACACATATCCGTCAAATACTCTGGTATATAAAAAAAAATGATATATAACAAAAGCAACATAAAAATTACATATGTTTCACAAAAACAAAAACAAAAACAATAAAACAATAAAACAATGAAGTAAACGTACCCATCTCTCCTCGCTCCTCACCAGGAGGTACTAGTATCTCAGGATCTCTCAAGAAATCAATCCCAGCATAGGGGTAATCCTCTATGACTAGGATCTACCACGACAGCCAAGCTAAGAAATCATCATCGAAGGACTCATTGGTCCTTCCACCACCCTGTCGTGGCAGTAGAACTACCCATATACAAACTGCAGGAAGAGAGGCATGATGTCCTCATACCACTACTTGAGGATTGAAGCTTAGAACTCTTTCGAAGAAGAAAGACCATAGAATGGTCCCAAACCTGAAGTTCCTCTGTGTCTGCGATCAACAATCTATCAACTGTATCTTCATACAATCTAACAATGTTGTGCTCCAGTCAAATATTTGTGCATTTAAGCACTGGAATGCACAGTTCATCTGTGCATGGGATGCCTGATGTAGAGCCGTAGACCCAATAATTTGCCCAATAAGAAACACAATCGCCTGCAGCGATAAGTTAGTAATATTTCTTATGAGCACTTGTGAGCTCGAGCGATATGTACCAGCCTCACAATAACGTACTATCAATTCCGCTATGTTATGCGGCCTCGAAGGAAATGTCTGGAAGTTGACTGGTTCCCCTCTTCTGGAGAGGCCAATCAAAAAATATATATCCTCTGTCATGGGCACTAGTGACTTCCCCTCTAACATAAATGTCTCTGCATCCAGATGCCAATAATCAACCAAGGCATTCAGTATCCTAGGTTGTGCCCACATAAAAGGACATAAGAAGAACTTGAGAAACCTACATTGCATTAAAGTAGCCACAACATTGGGGTCTTCCCTGACCAACTCACTTACTTCCTCATGCTCTCTTTCTCTCCAGTGAACATACATCCTGCAAAACACCAAGGTTCAGGAGGGTTAACCCTTGTCTTTTAAACTTTTTTCATTCAATAAAGGGGTCCATGCGGGCTGTAATGCTGATAGTCGCGTGTACACGCGTCCAGGGTTTACTCTGCCTAAATGTACACGCGGTCTGTCATGAGACAACCCGCGTGGACCTAGGGCCGACCGTTTGAAGGTCGACCCCCCCCCAAAACATGGAACCCAAAGAAAAAGTAAAGATTTAAATTTCAAGATAAGAGAGTTTGTACTAACTTGGTCTAGACAGATGGTCGTTTCGTCCACTGTAGCTCTCAGAATCACCACTTTTATCAAAGGGGTTTTTTTGGCTCCAGAGTCAATTTCCAAATCAACAATGGTGATAATGAGTTGTCAACTTCTATTTATAGACTTTTGGGCCTCTTTTTGTCACTTTTTTTGGCCCCCCTTATCATTTTCTTTAAAACAAAAACCATTTAGAGTGATTCAGGAGTTTCATTGGAGGGGTTTGATTGGGTATCGGGACAATTTTTTGGAGTTTTGGGTAACTTTTGACGGTCCATGGAAAAATCTCAGATGATCAACTTGAGCATATAGGTTAGGTTTCTACCCTGAATTTTGTATCTTGTTGTCTTTATCCCTTTGCCATAGGATCGATCCCATCAGGTTGCAACACAGAACCATCGTTGCTTCTTTAGAAGTGCCACGAGTTGGTGGTAGAGCTTACCGGAACATGGATGCCCTAGGTAGATCCTAGTTTCATTATGGTGTCCATGCTGTCTCTAATAACTGTAGGCTCAGGAGTCCTTGTTGTTTTTCTTGATTATGATTTGAGCCTCATTTGCATGATTCCTTTTCACTCTTGACCTCATCCTCAGGACTCCCAAAAGGTATAATGGGTCTTCTTTTAACTCCTTTTCAGACCCTCTAAACATGAAAAGATTATCGAGCGATCTTGTGGCCTTTCACGCTCGTTAAACTGAAATTTGAAGTCACGTCTATCTGGTGGTAGTTTACCCCTTTTTCTGTTCGAACGGTCAACTGTACGAACAAAGGTATACTCTATGGAACTTCAATTCTCTAGAAGAGTACTCTCAGGTATCATTTTAACCCTTTTTCGGGCCTGAGGGACTAAATTTACGAAAAAGGAACCCCACGGAGTCCATAGTTAATCTCTTTTCAGACTCCTTAAAATTGAAAAGATCATCGAGTGACCTTATTCTTTCACACTTATTAAAATGGTCCAGAAGAACATTCATGACGGAGTCCATAGTTAAGCTTTTTTCAGACTCCTTAAAAATGAAAAAATGGCCGAGTGATCTTGTCTTTATCACACTCGTTAAAATGGTTTTGAATAGACGTCTTGTCGGTGCTAGTTTACCCCTTTTTCGAACTGACTAG
>ML834802.1:139796-152051 GCA_009831015.1 Picea engelmannii
TTCCTTATTCATTGGTTTATGATATTTGTAATATCTTGAAATTTATGAACTTAAATATACTGAAACTAGTTTTCAGGAGTACAAATTAGTAATATTGATAGTTCCCAAGCCAGGAAGAAAGAGGGAAGGGAAAAAGTAAGAAATGAATTACGATAATTCACTGAAATGAAAAAAAAAACATGTTATATGGAATTTACTGATAGTTTAAGTATAAAATAGAACCGATGCTTACATTTGGTTGTTGCATGACTATATTTTGATTTATATACTAACATTTGATTTATATATGCCAATGCCAAGTTAATATTTCACTACTAACATTTGGGAATAAGTTTTGGGCAACTGTAAACTTCATTATCAAAACTTAAAATTGTCCAACTCATTATATTGGACTAGTAAAATTGTCTAACTCATTGTCCAATTATAAAACCCTACATTCAATAAACTAACTCATTGAATGTAGGGTTTTATAATTCAGTGAAAGATTCGCTATGATTTTACAAGATTTTATAATTCAGTGAAAGATTCGCCAAGATTTTACAAGATTATATAATTGACTAAAAGATTCGTCAAAAAATTATATATACATATTATATTATTGATAAAATAGCCTTCATTTTTTCCTATGTATCATGGAGATTCGCCCATTTATTATACATATAATTTTTTTTTGGGGGGGGTTCTTAAAATCACCCCTGCTCATGGTGAACAACAATAGGTATCGACTGATTCTACTCACTCTTCATCTCCACCTAAATTCTCAGTAAAAAATGATCAGAAATAATAAAAAAAGGCAAGAAAATTGACTTACATAAATACAAAGAAGGCACTCGTAGGTCTATTTGGCTTGTTGGGATCCTTAGCCACCTTGCGACCTTTTTTCTCTTCCCTACTACTTACCTTCCCACATGATATTTATCCTACATACTTCTTTATAAACACAATCGTTTCTATTTTTCATATAAATTGAAGTTAAGTACAACATCATAAAATAAACCAAAAAAATTCAAAACTCAACACCTAATGTGTAAATCACAAATACAAAATGTGATAGAGAATACTTTTCTTCAACTTTCTTCAGCAATGAAATGGTGTATTTTCCTGAATTATGTTTGATGCGGGTAGCACCAAGGATCTAGACACTTTATTAGCTCCTCACTATGGATCTGTGGCTCTGGACCCTTTCTCAACTACCTCAAGAAACCTTTCCATTTACTATCTTGTTCAAGGGCAGGTTAATAGATTTTTGTTTTACCCAACAGTTGAAAATTAAGTCAAGCAAGTGGTGGAGGATCAAGCGGTGGCTCCATGCATCCTAACGAGTGGACGAACCTTTTCCTAGATCAAGATGCCAATTCCTAGATTAGGATTCCATACATCTACTATAGTGTAAGATATTTAATATATGCCTAGATCAATATGTACATTGAAGTGTTAATGTCGAAAAATTTATTGCATGTCAGATTACCAAATATCCACGAAGAATAATATAATAAAATAATCCCAATAATCCCAAGTCCCAATAAGAATATAATAAAATAACCCCAAGTCCCCATAGCTATGTTGTTGGGTCGACAATAACACTTTCATTTCTATAGGCAATACAAATGTAGATAAATAGGAATATTTGTTTTAAATAATTGTGAAATTCAAAATTATACAAAAAAACTTAGGATAAAATGTGTTGGATTACTGAGAGGGGGCTGAATCAGTAATAGAGAAATTTGATCCTTTTTAACCATATAATCCAAGTGTCATATCAATGTATCATTATCATCCAATAACTGTAGAGTAAATAAGCAATGAACAAATGAACAATCATACACATACACACTACACCAGTGTTTTACGTGGAAGCCCAAAGTGAGAGAAAACCACAGAATGATTTTTCTTATATGTCTTCAAGAGTTACATTCGTTGGAAGCACCAACTTCCTTTGTTTTCCAATTGCAACAGGAAGGAGGCTCCAATCCCCTAGTTTATCATGCTACAACCTGAGGGAATATCCAAATCCCCAATTCTCTAGCTACAACCATAAGGAGGCTACAACCGGAAGGTGGATACAACCATTTGTCATTTCCTCGTCCAATCGCCCTGACGTATAAGTAGAATGATGGAACCACTGTCACACTATAACTGTGAGATATAATGTTGTAAACCTGTACCGATCAACTGTTGGACAACTAAGAGGGGGAGGGTGAATCAATTGTTACTATGCTTAAACAATTATGCCCATTTTAAACTCTTTACAAAACACTCAATGATGATCACAATAATGCAGGGAAGTAAGCAATAGAATATTCAACATCAATCACACACATGAAATATATAGAGACAGATATTTCCTAAGGAAACCCATAAAGGGAAAAACCTCTTCTTCTTGATATGATAAGTGATCTTTATTTTCTGTACATTATCATTCTTAGGAGCACCAACTCACTTTGAGGCTAGCACCTCTATTTTACAAGCAACAACTTGCTGAGAGCACCAACTCTTTAGCTTCTCTAGCACCCATTGGAAGGAAGCACCAACTCTTTGGTTTCTCTAGCACCCACTAGAAGGAAGCACCAACTCTCTGGTTTCTCTAATACCCAATAGAAGGAAGCACCAACTCCCTGAGTGTTCCAGAACCAACTAGATGGAAGCACCAACTTCCAGTTACACAGGAGCCAACCTGTATAACAGAGAACAATAGTTCTCCCTTGCACCACCCTGCCACCCTGGTTTTTCTGGCTAGGACCACATGGAAGATACAAATCCATGTGTTCAAGCACCCACTTGAAACTCTGAGGACAACAGTCCTCCCTAGCACCTCCCTACCACCCTAAAATATAAATCTTTGCTTCTCATAAATTTATCACAGTGATACAATATTTTATCAATGTCTTACCAGTCTCATCATTGTTCTGCTAGATTTCTCTGCTCTGCCTACATCAGTGTCTTCCTTCTCACATATTCTTGAGATTTCTGATCTTCTATGTTGTCTCTATATGCGCACCTCATATTTATCTTCCTCTCTCAGATATGCATTTTTGTTCCTTGCTTCTTCTACGCTTTATGCTCTCTGTCTTATTTCCATTCTATGCACTATGCCTCTTCTGTGCATTCAACTCCTTCACACAACATGCTTCTACCCACATAAATCACACTCAATAGAAGCAACCTTCTCTTCTTTGTTCTGCATATATTTATCATGCTGAGTCCATGCTAGATCATGCACTTAACTCTTTGTTCTCTCTGGCAATCATACTGAGATTGTTCTTCATCAATGGTCATTATCCTGAAATTCTTTGGCTTCTCTAGAAGTTAGAGTATTCGATGCTTTTCCATCTGTCAATCGTCTCTATGATGAGTCTTCATTCCACTAGCAGTTACCTCAAGATTCTTCAGCTCCTCTGTCAATCACCCTGTAGCTCCTTGAGTTCTATGGCCGATACTATCACTCTATTTTGGCAGTTACAGTCAATCAATTATGGATTCTTTGGCTTCTAAGCCCCTTCCTTCACGTGACCTCTGGCGGTGACCATATGCCTATTCTAAAGGTGCTTCCCGAGCTCTGTTTAGTGAGTGTTATCTCTTTTTCACGATATGACCTTGGGCTATGAACTTCACATGACCACACAATTGCGGGCATATCCATAGGAGGTTTGAGGGAAACCCTCTTTTCACCCCATAATTCACTATGAGCCTCCACGCGTCCTTTCTCCAAAACCGTGGTTTCGATTGTGGACCATTCATGAAAAATTAAGGCCCGAGTATGTTCTGGACCCACCATGTGATGGGACCATCGATCTCATGATATTGACGGTACTCCTTCGATCAACAGCTCCAATCAATCTTCCTTTCCTGCCTTCTTTCCTATGTCTACACATGATCCTTAGTCTCAATGTTCAAGTGACATGTGGCCCTCCAAACCAATGGACGAGATCGATTTCCCCTTTCAGGCTTTGGGAGTTTCGATTCTCAAACTCCGCTTTCTACCGAAGCATTTCAACCAAATTCCATGATCCAACGATGTGTGTCTCTTTTGGATCAATGGTCACAATCCCTTCGGGTATTCAGGGTTCGACAATCTCAACTCTCAACTTTCTTTCATCCTTCCTTTGTTTTTTCCCAGAGCTGACAATCCATTGACACATGCCCTCCTTAATCCAACGACTATCCTTCGCTCCAGGACTTTGGCCTTTAGCAATATCAAACCTTTCTCCTTTGCGTTTTCTCAGAGTAGTTTCACCCATAGTTCATGATTCATTGAGATGTACCCTCCTGCACGATCAACGATCATAGGTGACTTCGACACTTCGGAACTTTAAGATGATCGATGCTTCATTCTCCTCTGGAGTGGTCACCTGCTGAATAAGTCATAGGCGGTGGAAACCGCTTGCTGTCAGTTAACACTTCCACTTACACTGTCCTTCCACTATACTAGATCAATGATTGAGAATGCATCTGAGGTGATCTTCAAATTGGACGACTCGTATCCACTTTGAGACTTCAACATTCGGGACTTCGGGACTTAGGGAATCTGCTGGTGGTAAACCTCCCAGAGTAAAACTTTCGGAGTGACGTCACTTACTTACGTCACTTGATGACATTTCATGAGCCTACTAGTTGCCACATGTCACTCAGATTTGTGATTTGCACATACCTGAAGTGTCGAATCAACTTGACAATTGTCATTGCCTGATTGCACCACGTGTCCTTGCTGACGTAGTCTTGTTGATGTGGATCCTCATTCGCTTCAGGACTTCGGCCTTCAGGACTTCAGGTATTTTGACTTTCCAAGTCGCCAATTCTTCTGAAGTGAGAGTCCCCAAACAATAGCTTCCTCGCAACTTTTAGACCCGAACTAAACGTTGTTCATCGATCATTTTCTCAGATTGACAGATCGATATTTCTATGATGCTTCTTTTCTAGCTTATCTTGTCCTTCCACTTCAAACTGATCTAATGACTATCGTTTACTCCGGCTCTTCGACTCTCCGAACTTTAGGTTTTTCAAGTCTAAAACTGAAAAATCCTGGAAGTGATTTGCTCCGGAGTTGAGGATTGTGTGCCTCCTATCAGTATTGATGATGGACAGTCCCTGCTTACTTCAGGACTTTGACAAGTCCGCTCTCCTACACTCATCCAAAGGCTTAACCTTCATGCATTTATTTCTGGATCCAACGACTGTTGATCCTTGGTGGTCAGATCCAATGGATCAGATCTGTACTTCTCCTATGTGCTTCCTCTGGTCACGGGATGTTGATCTAATGGTAATCGGGTATTCATGATTGGTGATCCAATGAACACTGTTGTTCTTCCTCCTAAGCTTTCTGATCTCTCTGAAGTATAAGGTTTTCTAAGTGTTCAAAGGTATCGACCTTTTCTCCTCCTGTGAGTCCTTCTCTTGGACCTCGACTTCACTTCTGGAAAGAACAAAGAGTTATCTCTTCTAAGCTTTGATCTCTACATATTGTTCGCTCCTCCTCATGAGCTTATGATTCTTTCCTATCTTTGATCTCTGCATACTCACGCTATTCCTCCTAAGCTTTAATTTTCAAATTGTTCACTTCTTCTCCTGAACTTATGCTTTCCATGTTTTCCATCATTGTTGCTTTCCTCATTGCTTCATTAATTTCCTATAAACATACCATCATCATTGTTGTTCTTGCCATCAATGACAAGCACACTCTACCTGTAAACATGCCAACAATCTCCCCCTTTGGCATTGATGGCAACCCTCAAAGGTTGTGCTAGATTGCTCGGACCTCCAACTGTATCATCCAGACCACTCATTTTCTCCCCCTTTGAAATCAATGTCAAAGAAAAACATGTTCCCCTTGAGCTATTGCAGTACTTTTCAGAGGTATCAGATATTCAAACAACACATACTCCCCCTGACAGGATGGACTCGCGTAGGTGAGAGTAAGGATGACACCCAACTTCTGACGAAGATATTCAAAAGGTGTCTTGTCTAGGGGTTTAGTGATGATATCTGCAATTTTTTTCGTGGTTGGAATGTAATGAACCTGAACAATCTTATTGGTGACCTGCTCTCTCAGAAAGTGGTATTTTATGGGGAGTTCTTGGTCTTGGAATGAAATACTGGATTCTTGGACCTGTTCATCTTCAGATTCAGTTGTGTCCTTTGTAGTATACTTAATATTTCTCATCTCTCTTACTGGGACTCCTTCATCAACCTTTTCTTGTCATAACTGAATGACTCCCTCTATGTTTCTAAAGGATTTTGTTGTCCTACTAGAACTCTGTGCAATTGTAGATCATTTTTTTTTTCATTCATGATGACTACAATCCAAGGATTTTATGACCATATCCACCATAAAAGAAAACAAGAACCATTACAAACACTCTCATACCTCCTTTGATTCATCCATGAAGGCGTCTCTCATCTAAACTTACTTTGAGGTGTATGAGTAGCTTATGGATGTCTTCCTTGATCTGATCTTCTAAATATTGCATTATTTCTTTCAATCTTTGAACCTGAAGTACCTGAGTCATACCTTCTTTCCCTTTTTACAAATGAAGGACCTATGTTAGACTTCTTAGGAGTACTGATTTCTTCCTTGTTGTATCCAAGACCGAATTTTTCATTTGGTGATCTTTGACTATCCAAGATCTCATCCAGGATCATGGAACCATTCAAGAAATTGATTTGGGTGTTTGACTTCTCAACCTTCTTTCTAAGATTCACAACTTCTGCTTCCATCTTATAACATGATTCTTCTTCTACTTCCATGGGATAAATTCTAACAGAACATTCTTTTATTGCATCTGAGTCTTCTTCTTTTCTTGCAGGGGAGGATTCAATATCAACATTATTATATGTCCTTCTTATTTTACTTATACACAGAGACTTGTCCTTATCTCCCGTCATGTTCTTGGAACATCCACTATCTATATACTAGGTTTTTTTTTTGTTTTTGAGCTGAAAGTACTAGACCACATTTTTCACTATCTTTCTTTTTCCATGCGCTGGCATTTCTACCTAAGGGTTTTATCCTTGGATCTGCTTTGTAATTCTTTAGATGGCAATGTGCAGCCTTGTGACTAAAGTTATGATAGTTATAGAATTCGAGCTCATTTTTCAATAGGTCAAAGTGATTGGTGTAACGTTGTCTACTCATTGGTTGTTCATTATTTCTTGACCTCCTCTGTTGCATGTCTCTAAACTTATTTGACCATTTGCAATCTGTGGTTGTTTGTTACTTGGATGTCTCATTCTTTTTTGTGGCAGCTATTTATTCCTTGGGTGTCTTGATTGCTCATGTCTAAATCTTAAGGAACAATTTACAACTTTGTGGCCAAAGTTAGAACAGTGGAAACAATACCAAAGTTAGAACAGTGGAAACAATACCAAAGTTAGAATAGTAGAAACAATATCCATAGAAAAATCTTTGTACCTGGAAAATGGCGGTCTTCTTTGAGAAAGTCGATTTCTTCCATGTTGATGATTTCCTTGAGAAGAGGGTGTATTATTTATTTGTTCTACAGAGTCAGTTCTGGCACCTTTTTGTTTACTCCTCCTTGGTGGTTTATTATCTTCCTTTGTTTCTGCACGTTTGATGTTGTCATTGGTTGTAGATTTGACAAACTTGATGGGTTCTTTGTTTCTTGGTTGACCACTACTTGATCCCTCTTTATAACCCAGACCAGTTTTCAACTTTGCATTCCTTTTCTGATTCAGAATGGTGGCTAATCCTTTTGAGACTTTGATACTTGACAGATTTTGGTGATACAAGGCTTTAAACTTCTCCAACTCTTTTCTAGTTTTCACTACTTCTTCTTCCAGAGATTCACATATTTTCTTCTTCTCTAATAACTTATGTTTCAGAATGTCCTCTATAATATTTGCATCTTCTAATTCCACTTTTAGCAGGGCAAAGTCTTCATCGGGTTTTTTACTTCCTTTCTCGAACTATATCAACAATTGTTTTTTCTTTCTCTTCTTAAGTCCGAGTCTGCCAATCTCTTCCCAAGCGCTGATCATATCTCCTTCCAAGTCAACCACAACTTCTTCATCACCAACATCAATTCTTGTGCTTTTATTATCATAATCCTCTTTGGCCATAAGCACAAATTCATTTACCTTATCTTCATAGGAAGAGTCACTATCTGTGTCTTCTGAAGAGTCAACATTGTTTACACATACACTTTTTTTTATTATCAAATATTTTGGATTTGTACTTCTCTTCACCTTCAGAGTTCTGGTCCTTCTTCTTGTGTGGACACTTAGATGCAAAGTGACCTATCTTTCCACGATTAAAACATTTGAAGGGAAACTTGCCTTGGTACTTGCCTGATCCTTTCTTTAGTCTTCTCACAAATTTTGCTTCAATTTCATCAGGCTCATAATCCTCATTCTTATCTTATTTAAATGATGCTTCTCTGGTGGTAGATTTATCTTTACTAATCCTCATTTCATAAGCGGTTATATTTCCTAGGAGTTGATCAATAGACAGATTCTTAAGATCATTCAGTTCTTCTATTGCAGAAACTTTTGGGGGGAATCTATCAGGCATAGATCTTAAGATCTTCTAAACTAATAATACATCTTCAATCTTCTCACCAAGATCTTTCATGACATTCACAAGCTCCTCAACTCTTAAGAAAAAATTATTAACTGTCTCATCCTCATTCATCTTTAGTTGTTCAAACTATAATCTGTAGGTTTGAAGCTTGGCATCATTTACCTTCTCATTACCTTCATAACTACTAATGAGTTTGTCCCACATTTCTTTGGCAGATTCTAAGTGCATAACTTTTACAAATTATGCTTCCACAAGCCCACTTAGAATAGCATTTATAGCCTTAGCATTGAAGCTGAATTCTAGCTTGCCATCCTTATTAACTAGTACAACTGGATTTGCATAACCATTCTCTACCACATCCCAGACATATGCACCTAAAGCCATTATTTAGGTTCTCATCCTAACCTTCCAGAAGCCAAAGTTTGTTCCATTGAATAGGGGGGCCTTATTGGTTGAAGTTCCTTCATGACTTGTCATTCTTAAGCTTACTGATCTACCTTTAAATGAAAGGAACCAACTCTGATACCAATTGTTGGACAACTGAGAGGGGGGGGGGTGAATCAGTTGTTAATGTGATTAAACGATTATGCCCATTTTAAACTCTTTACAAAACACTCAATGATGATCACAATAATGCAGGGAAGTAAGCATTAGAATATACAACATCAATCGCACACATGAAATATATAGAGACAGATATTTCTTGAGGAAACATATAAAGGGAAAAACCTCTTCTTCTTCATATGATAAGTGATCTTTATTTTCTGTACATTATCATTCTTAGGAGAACCAATTCCCTTTGAGGCTACCACCTCTGTTTTACAAGCAACAACTTGTTGAGAGCACCAACTCTCTGGTTTCTCTAGCACCCACTAGAAGGAAGCACCAACTCCCTGGTTTCTCTAGCACCCACTAGAAGGAAGCACCAACTCCCTGAGTGTTCCAGCACCAACTGGATGGAAGCACCAACTTCCAGTTACACAGGCACCAACCTGTATAACAGAGAACAATAGTTCTCCCTTGCACCACCCTGGTTTTTCTGGCTGCAACTAGATGGAAGCTACAACTCCCTATGTTCAAGAACCCACTTGAAACTACGAGGAAAACAATCCTCCCTAGCACCTCCCTATCACCCTGAAATATAAATATTTGCTTCTCATAAATTTATCACAGTGATATAGTATTTTATCAATGGCTTACCAGTCTCATCAATGTTCTGCTACACTACTTTGCTATGCCTGCACCAGTGTCTTCTTTCTCACATATTCTTGAGCTTTTTGATCTTCTACTCTGTCTCTGTATGTGCACCTCGGCTTTCTCTTCCTCTCTCAGATATGCATTTATGTTCCTTGCTTCTTATGCGCTTTATGATCTATGTCTTATTTCCATTCTATGCACTACTCCTCTTCTGTGTGTTTCAGCTCCTTCACACAGCATGCTTCTACCCGCATAAATCACACTCAACAGAAGCAACCTTCTCTTCTCTGTTCTGCGTATATTTATCATGCTGAGTCTGTGCCAGATCATGCACCTAACTCTTCATTCTCTCAAACAATCATACTGATATTGTTCTTCATCAGTGGTCGTTATCCTAAAATACTTTGGCTTCTCTGGAAGTTACAGTCTTCGATGCTTTTCCATCTATCAATCGTCTCTATGATGAGTCTTCATTCCACTGGAAGTTACCTCGAGACTCCTGAGCTCCCCTGGCGATCACCCTGCATCTCCTCGAGTTCTCTGGCCGATACAATCACTTCATTCTGGCAGTTACAACTAGTCAATTATGGCTTCTTTGGCTTCTAAGCTTCTTCCTTCATGTGACCTCTAGCGGTAACCATATGCCTATTCTAAAGGAGCTTCTTGAGCTCCATTTAGTGAGTTCTAGCTCCTTTTCACTATATGACCTTGGGCTATGAACTTCACGTGACCATGCGATTACGGGCGTGTCCATAGGTGGTTTGAGGGCAACCCACTTTTCGCCCCTTAATTCACTACAAGCCTCCACAAGTCCCTTCTCCAAAACTGTGGTTTGAATTGTGGCCCGCACATGAAAAATTAAGGCCCAAGCATGTTTTGTCCCCACAATGTGATGAGACCGTCGATCTGACGATCTTGACGGCTCTCCTTCAATCAACATCTCTGATATTTCTTCCTTTACTTCCTTCATTCCTCTATCCACGTGCGATCCTTAGTCTCAATGATCAAGTGACATGTGTCCCTCCAAACCAACGGACGAGATCGATTTTTCCTTTCGGGCTTCGGGAGTTTCGATTCTCAAACTCCACTTGCTCCAGGAGAATTTCGGTCGGAGTCCACGATCCAACGACGCATTTCCATTTTGGATCGACGGTCACAATCCCTTCGGGTATTCAGGTTTCGACAATCTCAACTCTCAACTTTCTTTCATCCTTCCTTTTCTTTTTCTCGGAGCTGACAATCCACTGACGCATGTCCTCTTTAATCCAATGACAATCCTCTGCTTCAAGACTTCATCCTTCAACAATATCAAACCTTTATCCTTCTCATTTTCCCATAGTAGTTTCTCCTGGAGTTCACTATTTGTTGACACGTACCCTCCTGCACGATCAACGATCATAGGTGACTTCGACACTTCAAAACTTTAAGTTGATCACTACTTCATTCTCCTCCAGAGTGGTCACCTGCTGAATAAGCCATAGGCGGTGGAAACCACTTGTTGTCGGTTAACACTTCCACTTACACTGTCCTTCCACTGTACTAGATCAATGGTTGAGAATGCATCCAAAGTGATCTTCAGATCAGACAACTCGTATCCAGTTCGGGACTTTGGCATTTGAGACTTCGGGACTTAGGGCATCTGCTAGTGGTAAGAATCCCAAAGTAAAGCTTCCAGAGTGACATCACTTGATGACATGTCATGAGCCTAGTAGCTTCCATGTGTCACTCGGATTTGTGATTTGCACGTACCTGAAGTGTCGAATCAACTTGACACTTGTCATTGTCTGATTGTGCCACATGTCCTTGCTGACGTGGATCCTCATTCACTTTGGGACTTTGGGTATTTCAACTTTTCAAGTCTCCAATTATTATGAAGTGACTGTCCCCGAACAATAACCTCCTCACAACGTTTAGACTCGAACTAAACATTGCTCATCGATCATGTTCTCAGATCGACGACTCGATCTTTCTGCGATGCTTCTTTTCTAGCTTATCTTGTCCTTCCACTTCAAACTGATCTGACGGCTATCATTTACTCCGAGTCTCTGGCTCTTCGACTCTCCATGTTACAGGTATGAACTAACTGAGAGGGGGGGGGGTGAATCAGTTAGTGTATATTATTAACCATTTCTCACTTTTTAACTTTGAATCATTAATCTTAGTGGCAGTGAGTATTTACTGTGTAATCCAGAGTTATAAACATAAAGTAGATAGCATAATGAACAACAATCACACACAGCATTCATTCACAAGTATGAGACACAGATTTTTCAAGAGGAAACCCAACCAGGGAAAAAACCTCGTCTTCTTAAGATGTTCAGCAAGCTCCATGCCTCCTCTACGCATGCCACATCATGCAACGCTGTGTTCCTTCTGTCTTAACTGGCAGTCTAATTTTAGACTAAACATCTTTCTGCTTTTCTCAACTCCAACTGCAGTTTCCCTTTCTTTCATTCTTTCTTCTGCTTTTCGCATGCCAGCGTTCTCCCTGATTTTCTGAACTGGCTCTTTGCATGCCTCCTCTA
>ML834803.1:0-21015 GCA_009831015.1 Picea engelmannii
ATTACAACTGTCTTTTCACAACTACCCAATTCACTTCTTAGTTTTCTTTGCATGTCTTTGAGCTTGCTATTTTCAATCTCAACATGTTTCAATTTTATAAGATTCTCATCTTCTAGTTGAATAAATTTTTCTTCATGATTTTCTTCTTCTTCATTGGAATTTTCTTCTTCAGTGTCATTTCTTTCAATCCTTGGATGAGGACATTCAAATT
The DNA here is from genome assembly GCA_009831015.1 of Picea engelmannii. NCBI lineage: Eukaryota > Viridiplantae > Streptophyta > Pinopsida > Pinales > Pinaceae > Picea > Picea engelmannii. Next base: position 212 of record ML834803.1, read on the forward strand.
CAATATGAGCTACTCCTTCACAATTAAAGCAAAAGAACTAACCTCTATTTTCTTCTTTGAAATCTGAGATCTTGTAATTTGCTTCAACTTCTTCTTCTTCTTCTACTTCTTCCCTTACATAAAGGTCTTGTAGCTTGTCCCAAATCTCTTTTGATGATGAACATGATCCCACATTGGATTCATTGAATCTGTCAATCGATCCAGGATGGTATCTATTGTCAATTTGTTGTTCCTTTTTGCTTCCTTCTGAGTTGTAGTCTTTGGTTTATTCAAAGCATTGTATCTTGAAGCAACTGAGAACCAAACATCTGCCCCAAGATATTTCAAGTAAGTTTCCATTCTATTACTCCAGTATTCAAAATTGCTTCCATCAAATGGTGGAATCCCATTTGGAATTTTGTCTTCCATTTCTGCTTAGGATCTTCCTTCTAGTGGTTAAAATGTACTGAAGGTAACCCACTCTGATACCAATTGTTGATATTAAGAGGGGGGTGAATCCATATCAAGTGCAATTTAAAACCTTTTTCAACTTATACTTAAACCATTCAATTATATCCAATGATCAATGAACAATAGTATAAGAGTTACACCAATACACTACAATACACCATGCACAATATATGAGAGATAATCAATAGCTATTGTTCAAGAGAAGTAATGACTTCCAAAGGTAGCTACAGATTCCAAATGTAAAGGGAGGGAAAAACCTCCAAGAGGAAGATACAATCCTCCAATATCAAGAGAGAGTTGAACTATCCATCCTTTCCCCTTCCTTCCACCCAAAAATATACGAGAGATAATAAAACTTTACATTAAATCATCACCATCAACCAATCATCAAATGGAACCTAATAATGCTTCTTGAGACTTCTTCAATTTATACAATTCTTGGAGTACTCTAATCCTATAGATAATATTACTCAATTATTCTATGAAACGCCTCCAAGTTTCACTCCTTGAATCCTCCCAAAAATAAGTTATAGAGAGAATGGTAGACCTTATTCAATTCTGGTTTATTCAGGAGACCTAACTTGTACAGAATGCTCCGTGCTCAATAGTTAGCATAAGATTCTAAAAATCACACACAAGAAACTACAGTCCGTACTATTTCCAATAAAAATTTTCCCACTTCATTTGGATTCTCTATGAAGAATTTATGATTGTTTTACCCAAAACACTTGTTTATTGACTAGCTTCAGGACTGGTCACAACCCTATATTCCACAGAGTGTATCTCCATAACTATAGTGCATAAAGAGTTGAAAATTTTACCACAGGTACCTTGATATGTCTTCTCAATACCATATCAATTTCACCATCTGAATCATTCTAGAAAAAAAATTTATAGAAAAAATGGTAAGATGACCTGAAAATAACATACCTTTGACACATCACCAAAAGACTTCATCCTCCCTTGAAATCCAGCCTTATTTACTTCTGATTGCCTCTAAAATTTGGCTTGTGTATCAAATGAATGTATAATGATATTTATTTATACCATTTATGTCACTTCCTTTTAATATTAGGGTCGACCTAGCAATTTCTTATTTTGTAATTCATTTCTTTAATTATCTTCGAGGCCTACATGTACTTCCTTCTTCAATTCACTTTGTCATATTCAAAAATTCATTTCTCCCCAACCATGAGGATCCACGTGATGTGCCACATACCAATGGAAACAACATGATGTATACTATCCATCCATGGTTCTTGTATATACATGTGCATTTTCCTTCATGTCCAAATACCTTCATCAATCTTGTGGTCCAAAACCCATGACTAGGGTTGACATCAATGACAACGACCAATATTCCAACATTTTGTCAGTGTTGTATCTGAGAATTACTATGTTTTGAATGTGAACTGTTGTATACACTTCCTATGTCCAAAATATATCTATCAATTTGGAATCCATTAGCATTGTTTGAGCAATTTCCTATACTGTCATGTTCTTTCTTTCAACAACTCCATTTTGTTGAGGTGTCCTAGCAATGGAGAATTGCCTTTTTATTCCATGCCTACTGCAGTAGTCCATAAATTCCTTTGAAGTGAACTCTCCTCCATTATCAGATCTCAAGCATTTTATTTTTGAATCCATTTCATTTTCAACCATTTCCTTGTAGACCTTGAAGTTTTCAACAGCTTATGACTTATTCTTGAGGAAGCAAACTGCAATCATTCTTGTATAATCATCAAATAATAACATAAAATATTTATCACCTTTTAAACCTTTTGTTGTAGTTGGTCCAACTAGATCAATATGCACAATTTCCAGTGGTCTTGTCATTGAATATTTCTTTGATTTGAACCTAGTCTTTGTTTTCTTTCCTTGTTGATAATGCTTTCATAAGGTGTTGGATGGTTTCGTGATCTGGGGAATTTATCTAACTGCTTCCCTTTTGTTGACTTTGACAAGGTTATAAAAATGTATGTGACCCATTATTTTGTGCCATAGCCAACTTTCATCTTCCTTTCCTAGGAAACACTTTTCATTTCCAATTTCACTTAATACATATATGTTTCTTGAAGTTCTCGCAGTTGTTGCAATCAATTTTCCTAAAACTTCATTTATTATCTCACACTTTTGTGAATCAAAAGTAACTTTATGACCTTGGTCACACATTTGACTCACACTTAGAAAATTATGTTTCATATATTCTACTAGTAGAACATTTTCTTCCTTGGTATTCTTGTTCCCAATTCTGACTGTGCCTTTTCCAATGATTTTAGCTGAATCATCATTTCAGAAGGATACTGACCATCTCTTTCCTTTATTAATGTAAGAAACCTATCTCTAACACCTGTCATGTGTTTTGAACATCCACTATCAACATACCAACCACATTTCTTCTTCTTAGCTTGTAGAGTGAGTGTGCATTCTTCATTGCTATATTGATTCTTCTTTCTTATCCATGTCCTTTTATGAGGTTCCTATATGTGACTGTTGTTGTTCTATTTTGGTTCTATAGGAGCGACTTTCATTCTAAAATATTTGGCCATGTGTCCAAAGTTGTTACATTTGTATCATTCCACTTAAGTTCTCAAAGATTCAAACCTGTTGTAACTTCTTCTCTATGTTTCACCATGCCTTCTTGGATAACCCTTTTGTGTATGACTTTCAAAGTTTTTTACATTCATGTTGTTAGCTCTGCAATTCACAGCTTTATGTTCAAAATTATTACATAAGTCAGATAAACCCAAAAATATATTTTGATACTTGGGAGTTGAATATCTTCTAAAAGGAGTTACTCTTATGAATCCTTCTTCTTCCTGAGGCTTATCTATTTATGTTGGTTGTTGATTCTGAAATATGAATCTTCTCGGTGGAGTGTCCTGTTGGAAGCCAATTATCTTTTTATAATGTCCTTATAAGCTGTCTACACCAGTGTTTTGCGAAACTTGATTTTCATCGCAATATTTGGAATAAAACAACACTATTATTTTGCGCACTTTGTTCTCGTTTTTACGACTGCAAGCGTGAAAACTTTGTTTTTGAAGTCACATTAAAATCGTCACTGGATTATCATGGTCACTCTTGTCTAATGTGTTCATTACATTTCCAATTTAATTATAGTTGCACAGTTGGCAAGACACCAAGATCTTTTTTTGGCATTCTTTAATTGTTAATATGACTTCATTTTTACAAGACTGTGATGATATCCTTATGATCGAGTTTTCGATACATTGGTGGTTCCATATTCTATATTTTTTTTTATCGATTTCCTTGACACATTGGTTTCATGAAAACACTTTGACGTTGTGGTTAGACCCTTGGTATAAATCATTCCATACAACATTTGATATGATCGAACCCTTGGTGTTGATTTCGAATCATTGTCTTGGTTTGACAACTATGCTAAAGCTATTTCTTGTGAAAATGTTTGGTTGACTCACCATAGATTTCATTGATTAATTGAATGGAATAGGTTTTAACATATGCAATAGTGATTTGAATCGCTATATGCATCGTCGGTTGTACATTGGGAAATGACTGTTTTGCATGGGCTGACCTAGCTCCACCACCCTCTCACATTGGGGCATTAATTCCTTCCCCCTATCCCAGGTCACCTCTATTAGTTTTCGAGTAAGCCCGTGATCATATCAACCCTGTGTATACTCTGTTCGAACCCTTTCCCATCCACCCTGCTTACTGTGTGCCTCTATCCATGGCACTTGTGGTGCGTATAGAGCCAAATGGTAGCCAAACTCTATTTCTATTCGATAATGCTTGTAAGGATTTAGAAAATGGTGGTTGGCTGGTGTTTATACAGAGGTTCGAGGGTTTCAACCTTTCGGTTGCCCAACAATTCTCCCTCACCTTCGACGGGTGCAGGGCTAAGGTCATAGACATACAGCTTGAGCTCAATGAGGAATTCATGAGTTCATCTATAGGACTACCAGCGACAGGGCAACGATGGTTTAAAAATTCCAAAGTTGACGAGGTGTCGTGGCCTCTCCTTTTCACGTCAAGGAAGATTGTTTCTTGTGATAAAGGTATGCCTATTACTACACTCAAACCTAGGTGGCACGATCTTTTGGTAATTTTTAAACAGTTTGTGACCTGCGAAGGTTCGTATGGCTTGGTGTTTCTGTATCACCTTCGGTTGTTGATGAATTTTATAGGATATCCCTTAAATATGCCACATTATTTCCTGCGTAGTCTTTACAAGATGTCTAAAAGATTCAAGCGTGAAAAGCCCGATAACAGCCTTTTCCATCATGGCTTGATTAAAATCGTTATCGTCCACCATTTGAGCCTTAAAGGAGACTGCTGGCAAGCCTTCCTATCTAGGAATGGATTTTCCACCCCTGAGTCTATCCAAGTGGACAAGGTTGTGGTTACAGAAACATTGGTTGGACCAGTCGTGCCACTTCACATCCTTTTACCCCCTGTCAAACCCTCGGAATGCCCTTCCACATCGACCTACCCGATACCATAGCCAACCCATGTACTAAAGACAAGACTGAGGCCGTAAAGAATCCTATGAGAAAGAAAGGCAGAGGTGACAATGCTGCCAACAGTAAGGGGAAGAAACATGCTTGATGGATATCAAGATGTGCCAGGAACAAACCCAAGAAAAGTGTCGACCAAAAGCCCATAGTGTTGAGCGAGGACTTAGAATCTGATATTGAGCATTTCCTAGCCAAGGAATACCCCTATTCCCATGGCCTATGCTCTAAGGAACCCTATGAATATGTCTCTAACTTACCTATGTTCCTAAAAAATGACCCTAATTACCCTGGAATTAAAATTCACAATGAAACCCTTGGTGACTTAAACAAACCCTCGCCTGTGATGCCGAAGCCCAATCAACCATCATGTATCCAATGTAATGATTGGCTAGAGCGTTATTACATTGACATTCCCCTATTGCAATCAAAGATCAAATTGTTAGAGGACCAAGTTACAGTGCTGTCAAAAGAGAGAGACAGGCTTCGAGCCAACGACGAGAAACAAAAAACTACCAGTTCGATTGTCTTCAGGAACATCGAAGCAGCAACAGCCTTTGTCAATTCAAATTTATCATGAACGACTTGTTTTCTTACTGCCCATGTATGAATTTCAATATCAATTTTGTTTTATGAGTTGTTTTGAATTAATTTAACCGATTGGATTTGCTTTCAATGAGCTCTGTTCGTTTTAATACATTCGAAATGATTTTGTTATAGTTTGATCATCAAAAACGATTTTGTTGTGGATCCTGTACAGTAGATTCGTTTCGCTAAACTCAAAAATAACTATGATTTGGTTATGCGATTTTGTTGTGCCCAGATTAGTATAAGTGATTGAGTTGTTTGTGATTCTGTTTGGTTTGCTTGTTTCTTTTTGAATAAATATTCTCGTTTGGATTTTGATTGCATTCGATCTGTACAGAGAGTTTCTTTGCTAAAATCGTGTAGCTTTGTGTTGATTGATACGATTTAGCATATCGATTGTGTCAGCTCTAATATAGTTCAAATTGATTTCTTATGGTTCGATTCTGAAACGATTTCGTATTCTTGAATTAGCATGGTCTTTCATGTATGCAATGCATCAATATTAAAAGATTGTTTTGCTAAAATCTTGTGTTGATTGATACGATTTAGCATAACGATTGTGTCAGCCCCAAACTGTTTCGATTCATTCCTATTTGATTGGATTTGAAAACGATTGTTGTGTGCCTCAAGTTAGCATAATTAATTTTATGAGTTGGATTGGTATCAAATATAGATTTGATACTGCTCAGTTAGTTTTTAATTTTGAAAATCGATTCTGTCAAGCTTAGATTGGCATATTTTGTCTCTATTGAGTTCGCATGAAAGATTTGGATAAATCGATTATAGTTTGTTTTGGTTCAAGAGATGATTTCGTTGGCTCCCCAACTGTCAATTGATTATGTCTACTCCCCATTGGCAATAACAAATGTGGAACAAAGTGCATGTATCTTTGTTACCATTCGGTTGACCACGATTTCGTTTGTTTCAATTTGCATACAAATTTTGGTTTGATATTGCATGAATGATTCACTCTGTTTTGGATTAGTAATTAAAGATTTAGTTTATCGAATATAATTCTATTAAGTTTTGGATTGATTTTAAAATGATTCTGTGCTCAAATTAGACCAGCTACAGAATCGCAAGATTCTGTAGCTAGTCTTAAAAATTAGATTTTTGTCAATTTTATCAACAAAATATCCTCTAAACTTGTCTATTATTGTCTTCTTACAGGTACCTACGAATTTCATTGACAAATGGGACATGTTGTGGTAGTTTAGATATAGTTTTGAGTTGTTAGTCATAGGCTAAAATAGAGACTGGGGATATTATCCCCAGATTTTTTGTAAAACTGCTTTGATAATTCCCACAAGGATGTTTTACCCTGTGGGAGGTCTTTAAATACTTGTTATTTTTTGTAAGACCACCATGATCCTCACTGTTGGGAGAACCAGACTATGGATTTATAATAATACAGACTGAGATGAAAGTTGATGTCTTGTAACAGCTTTCACTTTCAATATATCAAACTTTTGTTTCAAATTTTCTCCATATCAGTTTGCAATTAATTATTGACTACTTTAGCTATCGTAATTCATTGCAGGTTGATGTGATTTGGTTTATATGTTGTCCATATCTAATCTCTCTTATTTAAAAAATACAGCGATTACTCTATTTCAATTTAATGAATACATGTTTATCTTTTTCGTTAATTGAATTGTTTTGTACAAATTTTGCACAAGGATTTATCTGACTGCGATAATTTGGTAATCATAAGATTGTTGTAATTTTTTATGTCTTGTTTGTCCTGTCATTTATATTTGAAGAGAACAACTTCTTCTTGTTTATGAGAAGCTTGTGGAGAATATGGTGTGAGTTTCCTCCCACCGAACAGCTAAATCAATTATTGCATACAGGACAAACCTGAAGCGTTACTTCAGGTCAGTTTGTTATTTGTTATTTAATAGTTAGTTTATTAGTGTCATATAAGTAATTTAGATAGATATATGTATAGTTCAGATTTATAGTTAGAATTATTATTTTAGTTTCTTAGATTATATAGTTTTTATTTAATTTCTTCCTCATAAAATTATAAAAATCAAAAAACAATAGTTTCGCTGTCTAAGGACAGTTTACCAATGATTTTCGCAGGTTTTCATTTAAATATGTAATCTATAAATATTGTATATTTGTAATTGGATATGATTCTGTTGATGATTGAACATTTAATTTTATAGAATTATAGTTGTATGATTTAGGTAATAGATTGTATATATGTAGTTTAGATTTGTTTGTTAGTTTGTTTTAATTATTGTTTTCATTTAGATTAGTTCCTTAGTGTAGTTTTCATTTGTTTTCCTAGGACTTAGATCGGCTAACGGAGCCGCTAAACCCATTAGGGTGGTTCATCCCAAACGGCTTGGGTTATTTAGACAACCCCGGACTGGATCCACTCTTCCAGTTAGCAAGCGTTCAATTTCGCCTGTCAACAAATGGCGCTAGAAGAAGGGCCTAAAATTTATTAATGGAACGAGGCGGTCGTAAGACTCCCCCACCACCTAATCGCTCACCTATAGTGACAAGAATTCATTCGAACAATAACATCCCCCCTCAAAAAACAAACACATCAAACGATGATCCACGGATCACAGTCGAACCAGCAACCCTGAATCCTACAGGTGGTGATATACAAGATATTGTCCACCAATCTCTTATAAGAAAACATAGTACCTTAGCCTGTTTGAGGCAACCAAATCGACCTTTGGACCAACCTTTAGATTTCTCTGATATTAGAGAACAACTCGGAGGCACTAACCTCACCGTGAACCCTATAGATACAATCCTCACTCCTACTGTAGGGGGATTTGGAATACCTCCCTCACCACCTCCATCATCCCCTTCTTCTTTAGGAGAAGACTCCTCTGACGAAGGCAGTTCCCCTTCTTAGCCTTCCACACTGACTACACCAATGGCCAACCAAAAAAATCCTGCTAGACCTTGGCTTAACCAGGATGCGGTAGCCATACCTGGAGATCAACATCCCTTACCCAAACATCCAGAGAAGTGGCTTCCCAAGTTTGACCCTGACTCTAAACAGATCGTTGAAGATCACATTAAAATTTTTATGTTAGCCATTAGACTACATAATGTCGAGCATGAAGACATAGTCTGTAGGTTGTTCCCCTATACTTTCGAGGGCAATGCATCTACTTGGTACTTTGCCCAGTAGCCCCATACTATCGTGTCTTGGGAAAAGTTCGAGTCATGTTTTTTGGAAAAGTTGGGAGACCATAAGTCACCAGAAGTCCTAGTTATGGAGCTTTCTATCTTAAGAATGAAACCAAAAGAGAAAACTAAAGACTTTAATCAAAGATTCCTAACACTTAAGAACCGAATCCCTATAGATTCCATACCTGCCGAGAATCTTATCATAGCACACTATACTAAATCCCTACATCAAAGTATAGCCATTTGGGTTAAACGATCTAAGAAAGCCACGTTGTTAGAGGCCTTCGAAGAGGCCAGTCAGATTGAAAAAGACATACTCAGTCTAAAAGACACTACTGGCAATGAAATAGAAACTAGTTCATCTTCCAAAAAGAAGATTGAAATCCTCCCGAGACCTACTCAAAATAAAACACAACCTGAAAGCTCTGATTTAGAAAACTTAACTAAAGTCATCAAAAAACTATCAAATCAAGTTATAGATCTGAAAAGGATAGCCAAAGAAGCTTCTCGAGAAAAGGGCCTTATAAACCCCCGTTCAGGAAGCCTTTTCCCACCAACCGACCTAATCCGAATACTGAGGGCCGTAATTTAGAAAGTCTGCAATACGCTCTTCAAACGATTCTAGAAGCCCAGGATAACTTGATCCCTCCTGAGATTCCTGAGGAGATTTTTGAACAAGAGACAGTTCAAGAAGAAGAGTCATCTCCAAACATTTTTGGACACTTCTCGGATAGCATTTTCCAAGCTAATTTCGAGACAGTCCATCCATATAATACTAGGAGTAAGACAACAAACAAACCTTCTTCCAAAAATGCTATGATTTTGCCTCCAAAGCAATCTAAACTAGGTGAGACTAAACAGAGTCATGTAATCCCCAACTTGGATTATGATTTAGTGGAAGATGTTAAAAAGTTAAGGGCTAACATTTTCATTTATGATTTGTTAAAATTTCCATTTTTGTTACAAAAGATGTTACAAAATATCGCAGAGAATGGAAAAAATGGTAATTCAAGCAATAACAAGGTTTTTCAGAACAAAGTGCCTCAAAAGACTTCCACTAAAAATAATACTGATCCTCAAGACAAAGGAAGCCTTCCTGTAAATAATGTAAATAATGTAGATAAAGTAGCTTTAGAAACTGTGAGTAAAAACCCACAAGCTACCACCCTTAGCACTCGCAGAAATGTACCTTCTTTTTTGTTAGCTTTCAAAATCTTTAATAGAAACGTGCACAATTGTATGGTAGACTTAGGAGAATCATCCAATGTGATGCCTTGGTCTGTATGTCAGAAGATTAATGCTGAAGTTGAACCATCCAATTTAAAAATCATCCAACTTGATCGAACCAGTGTTAAATTTGTAGGCGAGTTAAGGAATGTACTTATAAGATTATCGTCTAACCTCAAAGTTCATCAAGTCATTGATATTATTGTTGTGGATATTATAGAAGTGTATGGTTTAGTTTTAAGCAGGGACTGGTCGGAGCAGCTACACGATTATTTTGCAACAGATTGGTCTCACCTATGGCTTCCCGAGAACGACAACCCCAACAAAATCAAGATAAATCGTGAACGCTATCTTAAGTTTACGGTCACAGATCTGAACGATCCAAATGAACCATTTGCACCTTCTGCTAATTCACCCGAAATACAAGGGATAGATACCTTTTTCGGCAATTTCATGGTCGATACTTCAGTTGTCACCAATCCAGAACAACAGTCCGAGATTGAGGCATATGTACAGCCTGCGGCTTCTACACTATATGCCCAATAAAAATCAAATTTGGTCTCTTTATTTTGACGGGTCAAAGACCAAGGAAGGAGCTAGTGAAGACTGCGTTATTATTGATCCCTCAGGTAACAAAACCCTAATTGCATGTAGGTTAGAATTTGAATGTACTAATAGCACAATAGAATATGAGTCTTTACTGCAGGGTCTCAGAAAAGCTTTAGACATGAACATTCAAAAATTGACTGTCTTTGGCGACTCTGAAATTGTAGTTAGACAGGAAAGAGATTCTATCCACTGTCTGTCTTAGCATCTTAAAAGATACCAATCCGAGGTATGGAATTTAATGAATAAATTTTCTTCTTTCAATATAAATTCTATTCCTAGATTGAATAATTCTGAAGCAAATCTATTAGCTAACGTAGCTTCTAAACTCTTTCCTGCAGAAGGCTTGTCCCGAGATGCATTCTCTGTCGAACTGTTGTTCAGGCCATCCATTCCCAACAACATCACGAACTGGAGAGTCTTCGACGATGATCAATAGATTATTAGCTTCCCGCATATGGAAGAAACTTTTCAAGGCGTGGTGATCGACGAATGCAGTCACGACGGTAATTTGCGCGATTTCATGGTAATACCAGATCTGAGAACTCATGAATCTTCATCGGACATGGTAAATTCGATCCCTAAATCTGTAGTTAGATTAGAGAAGTTTTATGATCTTCAAGATAAATTCAAAAAATCGATCAACTGTAAAACCAATAGTTCCTCGTTATCATATGAAAAAGTAAACTTAGGAACTAATGATAATAATTTAGGGGTTGGGTGTTATGAACAAGAAAAATATGCATTTATTAAATTGTTCAAAGAATTTAAATATTTTTTTGCATGGACGTATGATGACCTTAAAACTTTTGACCCCAACATCATACAACACGTCATTCCTATGAAACCCAAAACCTTACCCTTTCAACAGAAATTAAGAAAAATGCACCCTAAGATCGAACCGACCATAAAAAAAGAGTTAAATAAACTCCTAAATGCTAAGATAATTTTTCCGATTAGGCACACTCAATGGGTTTCTAAACTTGTCCCTGTCCAGAAGAAAAGTGGGGAAATCCGACTTTGCATTGATTTCTGAAACCTTAATAGAGTGTCTGATAAAGACAACTATCTTGTCCAACCCATGGAACAGATCCTTCAATAGGTATGTGGTTCTGAGAGGCTATTTTTATTGGATGGTTTCTCAGGGTACAACCAAGTCCTGATGTCTCCTCCAGACCAACTTAAAACTACCTTCCACACTCCATGGGGCACCTACGCTTATCAAAAAATGCCCTTTGGATTGATTAATGCTAGTGCCACTTTCCAGAGAGTGATGGACATCGCTTTCCGAGGCTTAATCAATCATTCTATCATAGTTTACTTAGATGATGTTACTGTATTTTCAAAAAACAAAACCGATCATCTAGCTCATTTAAGAGTTGTTCTACAGTGATGTCGTAAATACAACATCTCCTTGAATCCTAAAAAATCCATCTTTGCAGTAGAACAAGGTAAACTCTTAGGATTTATTGTGTCAAGAAAAGGGATGATTATCGAACCCGGAAGGACTCAAGTCATCTCGAAACTTCCCCCTCCTACATCCAAAAAGCCTATGCAGTCTTTCTTAGGCCAGATAAACTTCGTGAGGAGATTCATCCCCAACTTCTCTGAAATGGTCAAACCTTTACAGAATTTAATTCAGAAAGACGCACAATATCATTGGGGACCCCTAGAAAACCAATCTTTTAATGCAATAAAAAGGGCCATAATAGACGCTCCTTCTCCCATGAGCCCCGACTTTTCGCAAGATTTTACACTCTACACTTTCACTTCTGACTGTTCCTATGTTGCCGTCCTAACTCAAAAGAATGCTAAAAACAATGAAGTACCCATTGCCTTTATGAGCTCTGCTTTCAAAGGCACGAAAATTAAGTACCCAGCGGTAGATCAACAAGCCTACACTATTTTCAAAGAAGTCAAGCACTTCCGGTCTTATCTTTTGAAATCTAGGACGAAAGTTATTGTCCCTTATCCAGCCGTCAGGAATTTGTTAGTGCAGAAAGAGTTAGGTGAAAAGAGGGAGAACAGGGTTACTTCTTTACAAGAGTACGACATAGAAATTACCCCAGCTTAGATAGTGAGAGGCCAAGGGTTATGCAAGTTAGTTGTTGATTCAACAACAGGACAACAAGAAGAAAGTGATAGGTCAAACCTAGGACAACACGATCAAAATGCAATTTGGTGTGCACAAATCTCTATCAGTCCGTGGTATGACGATATAAAATTATTTCTTGAACATGGGTCAGCCCCCCGTCACCTAGATCCCACTAAAAGAAGAGCATTAAGATTAAAGTCTTCCTCCTTTCATTTGATTAATGGTATTCTGTTTCGTCAAAATTTTGATGGCGTACTAATGCGTTGTCTCGAGAAAGACGAAGCATAAAAAGTCTTACTAGAGTTGCATGCAGGAGAAGTTGGTGGGAATTTTGGTGGTGACACCACTGCCCATAAAGTTTTTAGGGCCGGTTATTACTGGCCCACACTTTTTCGAGACGACCATGCCTTGTGTCGTAAGTGTATTATTTGTCAAAAAGCATTAGGGCGGTTACAAAAACAAGCCTTTCCTTTGCAGCCCGTATCAGTAGACTCTCCTTTTCAGCAGTGGGGCTTTGATATCATAGGTTCAATCAATCCGCCCTCCTCACAGTAGCACAATTTTATCATAACAGCCACAGATTACTTCACCAGGTGGTCTAAAGCTGCCACATTAAGAACTGTGAATACCAGTCAGGTAATTTCCTTTCTAAATTCAAATATTATCACTCATTTTGGTATCCCTGATTGTTTAGTATTCGATAACGCTTCTTACTTTTCGTCTCTTGAGATGAGAAAGTTTTCTTTAGAAAAAGGAATTAAATTGAAATATTATGCTAGCTACTACCCCCCAGGCAACGGGTTGGCAGAATCAACAAATAAGAATCTGATTAAAATCATCAAGAGAACGGTAGTTGAAAATCACAAAAAATGGCACAATGCACTGTTAAACGCAATTTGGGCTGATAGGGTAACGCCAAAAACTGTTGTAGGTAACTCTCCCTTCTTTCTCGTTTATGGTAGAGAAGCATTTCTGCCACCACACATTATTCTTCCCTCACTTCAGCTATCGTAGAAAATTCAAGAAGAAGATTTTCCCCCTTTAGAAAACTGGATTAACGCCTTAATGAAACTAGAAGAGGTAAGAGCTCAAGTTAAATGTAAGTTAGATCAGCATCAACTAGTAGTCAAAATATGGTTCGATTCTAACTCTGCCTCTAATAGGAACTTCGAAGTAGGTGACCTCGTCTTGAAGTGGGAAAAACCGCATGAGGGAAAGGGAGAGCACATGAAATTTCAAAACTTATGGCTTGGACCGTTTTTAATTGCTAAGAAGTTGGGTCCCAGCTCTTTTCGATTGCAGAATCTAGAGGGGCATCCTGACACCTATCTGGTGAATGGCCAAGCTCTGAAAAGATATTTTGATTGATGACAACTTTTTGTATACTATGTACATATTTTTCTTTTGTTTTCTTTTTCTTTGCTGTTTTGGTTTTGATTTCTCCTTTGCGCTTATCAGTTTTTGTTTTTGGGAATACACATACCTGAATCTTGGAACTATTCAGACAAAGAAAATAGAAAATTCTTTCACTGAAATGACTTTTGAAGAATTGTGTAAACATCAATTACTTCTGAAATTTACATCTATGTTGGAGAAAATTGTTGTTTGAAAGAAGTTAACTGATTTCCATCTGTGAGTAAAGCCTGTCACGATCATCTATTATTTTCTTACAATGTCCCTGTTCCTTAAAGGAACGACTCAGAAGATGTCTCCCTGCTTTAGAAGGTTGGTTATGCAAATAAACCATCTCTGGATCTTAATGAAGGACAGTTCTAAATTTTTTTGTTGAGGTCTGTAAAAAAATATGTTAAATATCATAATTTTCAGCATCACCCCGCTCAATTATATATCTTTAAAAAAACAAAATAAATCATTAAAAGAGCTGTGGGAAGTGCTTGTAAACCCGTCGGGATGTTGAACAAGTCTACTGGCAGCGAGTAAATGCATGCATGATGCCAAGACAACTTCACCGGGGTACTGAACAGGCCCGCTGGCAGCGAAGCAATGTCGTGTATATGAAAATTTGCAAATATGAAACTTCTAACCTTAAAATGTCCTTTATTCTGATCTGGAACTTCATGGCAGGATACGGATATAAGAGTGGGTTAAATGGAAACCCTGTCGAGGCTATGGACGCCTGCTAGTAGCAGTGGCTCTGTCAACAGTATTGGAGATTTTATCTTTAATATCGTGGCTCGCTTATCTTAGGACTGTTATCAGTTTTCATCCTTTAAACACTACTGGAATATTTGATCATTGATGATGTTTAAACAACTTTCTGGTTATTTCTATTGGAATTATTCCTGTTATCCTAATCTGAAGTTGTTCTTTTAGCAGAGATAACTGCTTCTACCAGTGTGTCTCCATTGTTGGCAGCCAATTCACTTTTTATACTGTCCTTATAAGCTACCTACACCAGTGTCTTACAAACCTTGATTTTCATCACAATCTTTGGAATAAAACAACACTATTATTTTGCGCACTTTGTTCTCGTTTTTACGACTGCAAGCGTGAAAACTTTGTTTTCGAAGTCACATTAAAATCATCATTGGATTATCATGGTCACTCTTTTCTAATGTGTTCATTGCATTTCCAATTTAATTATAGTCGCACAGTTGGCAAGACACCAAGATATTTTTTTGGCATTCTTTAATTGTTAATATGACTTCATTTTTACAAGACTGTGATGATATCCTTATGATCGAGTTTTCGATACATTGGTGGTTCCATATTTTATAGTTTTTTTTATTAATTTCCTTGACATATTGGTTTCATGAAAACACTTTGACGTTGTGGTTAGACCCTTGGTATAAATCATTCCATACAACATTTGATATGATCGAACCCTTGGTGTTGATTTCGAATCATTGTCTTGGTTTTACAACTATGCTAAAACTATTGCTTGCGCAAATGTTTGGTTGACTCACCATAGATTTCATTGATTAATTGAATGGAATAGTTTTTAACATATGCAATAGTGATTTGAATCTCTATATGTGTCGTTGGTTGTACATTGGGAAATGACTGTTTTGCATGGGCTGAGCTAGCTCCACCACCCTCGCACATTCTGGAATTAATGCCTTCCCCCTATCTCGGGTCACCTCTGTTAGTTTTCGGGTAAGCACGTGAGCATATCAACCCTGTGTATACTTTGTTCGAACCCTTTCCCGTCCACCCTGCTCACTGTGTGCCTCTATCCATGGCACCTGTGGGGCATATAGAGCCAAATGTTAGCCAAACTCTATTGTTATTCGATAATTCTCGTAAGGATTTAGAAAATGGTGGTTGGCTGGTGTTTATATAGAGGTTTGAGGGTTTCAACCTTTTAGTTACCCAACAATTTTTCCTCACCTTCGACGGGTGCAGGGATAAGGTCGGAGACATACAACTTGAGATCAATGAGGAATTCATGAGTTCAGCTACAGGACTACCAGCAACAGGGAAACGATGGTTTAAAATTTTTAAAGTCAACGAGGTGTCGTGGCCTCTCCTTTTCATGTCAAGGAAGATTGTTTCTTGTGATAAAGGTATGTCTATTACCACCCTCAAACGCAGGTGGCATGATATTTTGGTAATTGGTAAACAGTTTGTGACCTGCGAAGGTCGGTATGACTTGGTGTTTCTGTATCACCTTCAATTGTTGATGAATTTTATAGGCTATCCCTTAAATATGCCACATTATTTCCTGCGTAGTATTTACAAGATGTCTAAAAGAATCAAGTGTGAAAAGGCCGATAGCAGCCTTTTCCATCACAGCTTGATTAAACTCATTATCGTCCACCATTTGAGCCTTAAAGGCGACTGTTGGCAATCCTTCCTATCTAGGAATGGCTTTGCCACCCCCGAGTCTATCCAAGTCAACAAGGTTGTGGTTACAGAAACATTGGTTGGACCATCCATGCCACTTCACATCCTTTTACCCCCTGTCAAACCCTCGGAATGCCCTTCCACATCGACCTACCCGATACCATAGCCAACCCGTGTACTAAACACAAGACTGAGGCCATAAAGAAGCCTGTGAGAAAGAAAGGCAGAGGTGACAATGCTTTCAATAGTAAGGGGAAGAAACATGCTCGATGGATATCAAAATGTGCCAGGAACAAACCCAAGAAAAGCGTCAACCAAAATCCCATAGTGTTGAGCGAGGACTCGGACTCCGATATTGAGCATTTCCTAGCCGAGGAATACCCCTATTCCCATGGCCTATGCTCTAAGGAACCCTATGACTATGTCTCTAACTTACCTCCGTTCCTAAAAAATGACCGTAATTACCCTGGAATTAAAATTCAAAATGAAACCCTTGGTGACTTAAACAAACCCTCGCCTGTGATGCCGAAGCCCAATCAACCATTGTGTATCCAATGTAATTCTTCGCTAGAGCGTTATTACACTGACGTTCCCCTGTTGCAATCAAAGATCAAATCGTTAGAGGAACAAGTTACAGTGCTGTCAAAAGAGAGAGACATGCTTCGAGCCAATGACAAGAAACAAAAAACCACCAGTTCGATTGTCTTCAGGAACGTCGAAGCAACAACAGCCTTTGTCAATTCAAATTTATCATGAACGACTTGTTTTCTTACTACCCATGTATGAATTTCAATATCAATTTTGTTTTATGAGTTGTTTTGAATTAATTTAACCGATTGGATTTGCTTTCAATGAGCTCTGTTCGTTTTAATACATTCGAAATGATTTTGCTATAGTTTGATCATCAAAAACGATTTTGTTGTGGATCCTGTACAGTAGATTCATTTCGCTAAACTCAAAAATAACTATGATTTGGCTATGCGATTTTGTTGTGCCCAGATTAGTATAAGCGATTGAGTTGTTTGTGATTCTGTTTGGTTTTCCTGTTTTGTTTTGAATAAATATTCTCATTTGGATTTTGATTGCATTCGATCTGTACAGAGAGTTTCTTTGCTAAAATTGTGTAGCTTTGTGTTGATTGATACGATTTAGCATATCAATTGTGTTGGCTCTAATATAGTTCAAATTGATTTCTTATGGTTCGATTCTGAAACGATTTAGTATGCTTGAATTAGCATGGTCTTTCATGTATGCAATGCATCAATATTAAAAGATTGATTTGCTAAAATCTTGTGTTGATTGATACAATTTAGCATAACGATTGTGTCAGCCCCAAACTGTTTCAATTCGTTCATGTTTGATTTGATTTGCAAACGATTGTTGTGTGTATTAAGTTAGCATAATTAATTTTATGAGTTGGATTGGTATCGAAGATAGATTTGATACTGCTCAGTTAGTTTTTGATTTTGAAAATCGATTCTGTCAAGCTTAGATTGGCATATTTTGTCTCTATTGAGTTCGCATGAAAGATTTGGCTAAATTGATTATAGTTTGTTTTGGTTCAAGAGATGATTTCGTTGGTTCCCAAACTATCAATTGATTATGTCTTCTCCCCATTGGCAACAAAAGATGTGGAACATAGTGCATGTATCTCTGTTACCATTCAGTTGACCACGATTTCGTTTGTTTCAATTTGCATACAAATTTTGGTTTGATATTGCATGAATGATTCACTCTATTTTGGATTAGTAATTAAAGATTTGGCTTATCGAATATAATTCTGTTAAGTTTTGGATTGATTTTAAAATGATTCTGTGCTCAAATTAGACCAGCTACAGAATCACAAGATTCTGTAGCTAGTCTTAAAAATTATATTTTTGTCAATTTTATCAATAAAATATCCTCTAAACTTGTCTACTCTTGTCTTCTTACAGGTACCTACGAATTTAATTGAAAATGGGACATGCTGTGGCAGTTTAGATATAGTTTTGAGTTGTTAGTCATAGGCTAAAATAGAGACTGGGGATATTATCCCCATATTTTTTGTAAAACTGCTTTGATTATTCCCATAGGGATGTTTTACCCTGTGGGAGGTCTTTAAATACTTGTTATTTTTTGTAAGACCACCATGATCCTCACTGTTGGGAGAACCAGACTATGGATTTATAATAATACAGACTGAGATGAAATTTGATGTCTTGTAACAAATTTCGCTTTCAATATATCAAACTTTTGTTTCAAGTTTTCTCCATATCAGTTTGCAATTAATTATTGACTACTTTAGCTATCGTAATTCGTTGCAGGTTGATGTGATTTGGTTTATATGTTGTCCATATCTGATCTCTCTTATTTAAAAAATACAGTGATTACTCTATTTCAATTTAATGAATACAGGTTTATCTTTTTCGTTAATTGAATTGTTTTGTACAAAGTTTGCACAAGGATTTATCTGACTGCGATAATTTGTTAATCATAAGATTGCTATAAGTGTTTATGTCTTGTTTGTCCTGTAATTTATATTTGAAGAGCACAACTACTTCTTGTTTACGAGAAGCTCGTGGAGAATCTGGTGTGGGTTTCCTCCCACCGAACACCTAAATCAATTATTGCATACAGGACACACCTAAAGCGTTACTTCAGGTCAGTTTGCTATTCGTTATTTAATAGTTAGTTTATTAGTGTCATATAAGTAATTTAGATAGATATATGTATAGTTCAGATTTATAGTTAGAGTTATTATTTTGGTTTCTTAGATTAGATAGTTTTTATTTAATTTCTTCCTCATAAAATTATAAAAATAAAAAAACAATAGTTTCGTTGTCTAAGGACAGTTTACCAATGATTTTCGCAGGTTTTCATTTAAATATGTAATCTATAAATATTGTATATTTGTAATTGGATCTGATTCTGTTGATGATTGAACATTTAATTTTATAGAATTATAGTTGTATGATTTAGGTAATAGATTGTATATATGTAGTTTAGATTTGTTTATTAGTTTGTTTTAATTATTGTTTTCATTTAGATTAGTTCCTTATTGTAGTTTTCATTTGTTTTCCTAGGACTTAGATCGGCTAATGGAGCCGCTAAACCCGTCAGGGTGGTTCATCCCAAATGGCTTGGGTTATTTAGAAAACCCCGAACCGGATCCACTCTTCCAGTTGGCGAGCGTTCAATTTTGCCCGTCAACATGTCCCTGTAATTTTCTTTGTAAACCTTCCTATCCCCTTTGATTGTTTCTACATAGATTTTTGGATATGTTTCTTGTTTTGTTGTTTTGGAGTTTGATCCCTTTTCTGTCTGATTGTATCCAAGTCCAGACTTGTCATGATGAGGTTTTTTACTGATGATAATGTCATTCAAAACTTTAGAGCTATTCTGCATATTTTTCTTTTGAATATCCTTTCTTAGTGTGACAATCTTTGCTTCCAAATTTCCAATGATCCTGTCTCCTCCTTCTAGTTGTTCTTTGAGTGCTTCTTCAACTCTTTTATGTTCTTCAATTTGAACCTTCAAATTTGTGATCATTTGTTCTAGTTCCCGAGTGTCTTCTTTCTTGTCTAGTTACGCATGTAGTTTCTTTTTCTTCTTCTTCTCTGTTTTGATAACGTCTATGGCACACAACAATTCTTCTCGGTAGTCAACTTCTGCCTCTTCATATTCTTCTAAGGCCTCTTCATATTATCCTTCATAGTCTTCTTTATCAGATTCTTCTATTGCCATGAATAGAACTCTTTTTGTCTCACTGTCACTGACTTCATCTTCATATGATGATGAGATGTATTCTTTGGTGCATAAGATTTTCTTGAAAACTTTATTTGTGGTACTTTTGCCTTTATATGTTTGTTTTCTATTTGAGTAATCTTCATCATTTCTCTTTTTATTATGAGGACATTTGTTATCAAAATGACCAATACCATCACAATTAAAACAAATCAAAGGAATCTTAACTCTATACCTATCATTGGTTCCCTTGTTCAATCTTTTTTAAAGTTGACCACTTCTTCATCATCTTTCGAGACGTCATAGTTGTTGTTGTGTTCTTTTTCTTTTTTCTTTCCCTTTTTCTTTGACCTTTTGGATGCTTTGAATCTTGCTTATTTTATATCTTGATTTTCTTGTTCATTTCTCATTTCATATGTTGTGAATATTCCATGTAGTTTTTCCGTGCTTATTGAGTCCATATCTTCTCTTTCTTCTAGTGTTGATATCTTAGGGTCAAATCTCATAGGAAGATATCTTAGTAATTTTTGAACAATTACAGATTCTTTAATTTCTTCTCCCAATCCCATGATTGCATTTACTGTTTCATCGACTCATAAAAAGTAAGTTGCAATATTCTCATCTTCCTTCATCTTTATTTGTTC
>ML834803.1:30598-54076 GCA_009831015.1 Picea engelmannii
CTTCTCCATTAACTTGAAGCTTCTAGAATTTTAGGATTATTTTAAACAATGTTTGTTTAGAACTTATAGTTAGTTTAAATTCATTTTTTATATTATTGTTCTAGATTTTGTTTTATTTTCAATTTTTAGGTTATTAATTTAGGTTTCTTTTTGTTTCACGGGTTTCTATTATCAAATATTTGATACAGATCTGATCATGGCTTGATTTTATTATCCAAATACGTTCAAGATGATTGATCCAAAAATAATTTTGGATTTCTACAAATAATTGTATGAGCAACAACAGATACAATTTGGAAAGGCGTCAAGATCAGACACACGATTTTGCAAGACTAATTGTAGCCAAACCGTGAGGAATTTGGAGAAACGGTTGAAAACCCAGAACCAAAATGGACCCATTTACCTTTTGCGTAGAGATTTTCCCAAAAAAATGCATGATTTGAGAGATATTTGGGTCTCTTTTAGAGGAAAATTTCAAGTGGTGGAAATTAATAGTGACGCCCAGATTGTTCATTCATTTTATAAATATATGAGAAAGATCAGAGCCATGGAGAAGCCAAGAATTGGAGAGGAGGATTTTAATCCTTTCTCTTTTGTATATTATTGATTTTGTAAACTTTTTATTTCTTTTCAAATGGAGTAATGGATGGTTGGAATCTTTGGGAGAATGGTCGAGTATTTTTAAAGAGGAATATGGAATTCCAAGTTGCTTAATGGCTTTTGTCTTGTAAGTAAAATGGTTTTATTTTCATATAATATCTTCATATTATTTCAATAATTGATTATGCATTGATTTAAATAGCTTTAGTCTTTTTTATCAATACATGGTTAATTATTATTATTTATATATTAATTTTTCCAATCTTTAAGAGTTTATTATCCAAAACAATTCTTCCAGGACTACAATATGGGCATGTGATTTTGAGAAAGAATATGGGAAAGTAATTAATCTATGGCTTTAAACCTGTGTGATACTTATTCCATTTCATTCTTTCATTATTGTTATATTATGAAAATGTTATAACGGTTGATTTTAGCTTTAGCTTGTCAATCATATGGTGTTTTCATACTACTAAATGTTATATGTTGCCCATAATTTCTTATTCCATTTTTTATGTGTGATCAATCAATCATTTGATTATTATGGAATTTATTTCTAATGTTAAATGATAGATAATATCAATACCCAGATTTGAGTTTTCTTTCATTCTTAAATATTGATTATCTTAAGATCACATGATTTTTTATTAGTTGTCTTCCTATTGTTATTAATTTACTCCAATATCAAATACTTCTTTGAATGTATTCTAGAAGTGCTAGTATTTTTCTGTTATAGGTTTCCCTTAACAATAGTATAGGCAGGAGCTCATACAACACAGAAAGATAAATACCAGTTTTGTTGATTAGCGAAAGGTTATTATGTGTGTTATTTAGTTAAGTTGTTTATGAATGAAACAATGAATGTATGGTTCAACTTTGACTATCCACATGTTCATGTTTCATTAACTTTTTTTTGCAAGATTCTTTAAATTTATAAAAGAAAAACAATAAATATTTTTATGTGATTTCTTTATCTGCTTCTTAGAAGAAATCATTTTTCACATCGATTTTCGTAAGTTTCGATTAAAACTTGCAGCTTGTAAATCATGTAAATAAACAAGACTTGTATATCCTCTTCTTTAATACAACTACTATAGTTACATTTGAACATATGTACATATATATAGTGTGTTCAGTAATTAGTTAGTTATTTCTCTCTTTTATTCATTTCTTTTAGGATTCTTAGATTGGCTAACGGAGCCATTAAACCCGTCAGAATGAGTTACACCAAACATCTTGGGTTATTTAGACAACCCCAGACCGAACTCGCTCTTCTAGTTGGAAGATGGTCAATTTCGCCCATCAACACTTAGGTAAAATCCCCACAAATATTTTCATCTTGGGGAAGCATGATGTCAGCAGGGTAGAGTCAAGGTGGGCACAATTTTTCATTCTTAGGTAGAATCCCCAACATCGCTTCAACCTAGAAACATCCTAAAATAACAAGAGGTAATTAATGGGGTTGGAAAAAGGTTGAATTGAAAACGAAGGTGCAAAAGACTGTTGAGTCAAGAGAAATGTACAAATGTCCTCCTTATCACCATGGTTTATGATATAACCTTGATTGAATTTTATATTAATTAGATATAATTAGGAAATAAAATGATTAAAAATAATTCTAGAAATTTTATTAAGTAATATTAGATAATATCTGAATTTTAGTTTGAATTGTTTGATTTTATTGTAGGAATGGGAAAATATGGCTAAATTCAAAGATTATGAAGATGCGCAGATTATTGGAGATCAAGGGAATCAAGCACAAAGAATTTTTGAGGAAGATTGATTCTCTATTTTGTAATCCTTATAAATAGTAAAATCAATCCTGAGGATCTCTCGATCCTCGGGATAGCTTAATTTACCATATCATTGTAATTTGTAGAGGGAAATGAATCGTAGAGAAGGGGATAGAAGAAATTTATCCAAGCATTCGGATTTATGAATTTCTCTGTCCAGACAGTCTATTGTAAATGTTGTACCATTTATGGAATTAATAGAAGATTTGAGCATTTTTACTATCTTTTCATACTGAGTTTCTAGCAACAGTACTTCTGAAGACCGTGGACCCAGTTGGAAGGAGTTACTATCTCAATTTGTAATCGTATCAACCTGATTTTAGTTCTATGATTTAAATCTCTTTGCAACAGTTAACGATAAATGCATGAGTGTGTTGATGTTTTCATAAATTAGTGATACTATTTGTTTATAGAGGATAAATTTTTCATTTGAATGTTATCGATTTTTGTTCCATTTCTCATTGTTGTAGTTTATTGATCGAAAGTTCCTCTCATTTTTGCATATGTTGTCCCTTTTATTAAATTAGCATTTTTTGTTACTTTCACTTAAAGTTACATTTGTTGTCCCTTTTTCTTAAAGTTACATTTTATGTTCCTTCTTACAGTACTTAGTTGTTCTTTCCAGCAGGATTAGACAGTCATTGATAGATCGGTTTATTAAGCATTTCTATAGATTCAATTCATGTTTCTTAGCTAGATGAATTCAACAATTTGGTTAATGGATTTAATTCACAAGCATGTTTTAGATTATATTACAATCCTTTTAAGTGAATTCTTAGTTTCAGAATGAATGTGTGAGGAACTGGATTATTGATAAACTCAGATTTTCTTTAGCTACACAATTTTGACCTTTATAACTATCTGCATAGACTTTGTTGATATTCTTGAAAGAAAAGATGAATCCTCGGGTTGATAAATTAATGTTAAACTATGGTTGTTTTTAGGACATCTTTAGAGCCCAACATTTTGGCACCATTGTCGGGGAGAATGTCAAAGATATCATAAGTTGCATCTCTGGAGGATGAGGTATTGAAAATGGAAGGTAAGAAACTATGTAGGCAATAAGTAAAATTATTGTGCTAGCACCTACCTTCAGCTAATGCATAGATGTCATATAGGTACTTCAAATTTTGTGTGAAGTGTGTATGACTAAGAAGAAAGAACCTGAAAAACCAAAACCCCCACCAAAAACTACAAAATCCCAGGGCCCGGTGCCCCATGGAAGAAGCACTTTCATAAATGACATCATCCGAAAAGTTGAATCTCAAGCCTCTTTTGGACCCCAGAAAGGTTCTACCCGAATCCCTCAAGAAAAAAATTCATCAACTGCAGCCCGTGATGATGTTCATAGAAGAACTGAAGGGACTGAACAAATTTTTCAAAATACAGATCCTGGCTATCCTATGATAAGATAAGATACACCTAAAATCTCAGATAGAGGTAGCGCAATTAAATCCCCTATGGTATCAAGTAATCAATCACCTCAAATAGAACACCCAAGCCAAGAAATTCCTAAATATTATTGGCATATCTTCGAACAAATGGCACAACCAAATAAACCACGAGCCCATACTTCCACTCTGGAATATCCTATAGTTGATCCAGTTGGCAATGCCCTCTTGAAATCCATCCTGTTACAGAATCTGCCAACATTTCATGGATTAATTTCAAAGGACCCTGATGCATTCTTATTCAAATTTGATGTCCTGTGTAGAGGTTATGACTATGCCTCTGAACCCAAAAAATGAATTTGTTCCCTTCCACTTTGAAAGGAGAAACTTTGCATTGGTTTATGGGATTAGGAGGAGGAACCATAAATTCATGGGATGAAATGAAATAAACCTTCCTCACAAGATATTCGGATTATTGTATAACCAGGGATATAAAAGATGAAATATTTCAAATGATTGCAAAAGAGAACGAGACACTAGAGGAATATGTTGAAAGATTTCAGTATTACTTGCAAAGATCATCGTATAACACACTACCAGGTGAGGTACTTAAATCCACTTTGATAAAAGGAATGAAGGATGAATGGTTAGAAACATTGAATTTAATGGGGAAGGGTGATATTTATCAAGAAACTTATGATAATATTATCTTATTATGCATCAACTTCTCATGTGGAAGTAAATGGACCAGATCAGGAATGTGGGCTCCCCTCACCAAAAATAACAACATTACTAGTGGGGGTGTCACCCGAGCAGAAGTTGGTAATCTATTAGAGAATTTTAAAAATGACATTTTAAGTACTCCGACTACACAATTGGATGTTTTGCAGGATAAACAAAAATAGGTAGAAGCATAATAGTCCTTGGCCATATTTTTCCACTGATGTAGAAAGAAACATGGTCCAAGGGAATGTCCTTTGGATGTGGTTCAAGTGTGCGCTATATGTGCTAAAGACCATGCAACATAGAAATTCCCATCACTTCTAGGACTAAAAAATATCTTTAAAGAGGCAGAAGAGGAAACAGAACCAATATATCTGATGGCTCAACATCACCAATGGCAGGCTCATCCCCCAGGTACACTACAAGATCCTTCCTCTTTATTTTCTGGACAGTATAATCAACAAAAAAAGTTTGGAAACACATGGTAGGGTCAACCATTTTCTAACCCCACCTGGTAGTCCCAGTAATATCCAGCTGCAAATCCCACTTGGTCAAATAAACCAGCTGCAAATCCCACCTGGTCTAACTTGCAATACCCTACCTCATCTTGGAGGAATTCAAAAAACAACCCCTATCCTTCACAGTGGACTAACATAGCTTCCCAAGCCCCCAATTGGAATCAAAATTGGAAGCACCCCATGGGAATGACCAATCAACCCATGGGCATGGCTCCTTAAGCTCAACCCCCTTTTCAAGCTCCACTCCAATTGCCCCAAAACTCTCAAACTCAAATGCGCCCTCAATTACCAGCTCAAGCCAACCCAAATCCTAATAATAGGCCATCCCAACCTGTGTAGATTATTAAGAATTTGGAGGGGGAGATCAACTCAGTAGGGTGAAACAAACTCCATTTGAGGTCAGGGCACATAATTTATCCTGAAGAAAGTAACATTCGCTAAGAACAGGAGAATGAAAAAAATATAAAACCAACAATAACACCCTCGGTTGTGGTCATAAAAGAAGAAACAGAGCAGGGAGGAAACACAATCGAGCAACAGAATCTTGATAAGGACGTAGCTCCTCCTCCCCCATTCCACGAAAGGATGATGATTAAAAAACCAGCTGTGTATCCTAACTTTGACATCATAGGGGAACTAAAGAATTTATATGTTAAGATTCCATTCCTATAGGCTTTGCAAGACATCCCAATTTATGAAAAAACAATTAAAGAATTATGTGGGAAGAATCCTATCAGGAAAGTTAAAAATCCATCAACTGTTCATGTGGTAGGAGCCTTGTCCTATCTCATTCTAGGTAAGAAGGATTTGTTCAAGTATGCAAACCCAGGGAATCCCATAGTAACAATTCAGATACAGGGCTACTCTTTTCCAAATACACTAGTTGATTTGGGGGCAACCATCAATATTCTGACCATTAAGACCTGTAATGTCCTGGGTATTACCTCCTTCAAACCTAATTCAATTATGTTACAATTGGTTGAAAGATCAGTGGTTAAACCAGTTGGCACCTTATAAGATGTAGCAATTTCAGTTGAATCTTGTGAATACCCAACTAATTTCCTAGTTATCGACCCAAGAAGTAGACTCGATGGACACCCATTGATATTGGGAAGACCATGGCTTGCAACAACAGATGCATACATAGGATGTCACATAGGAAACATGACATTTTCTAGAGGGAATGATACAAAGAACCTCATCTTGTATCCTCCAGCTAAACCGAGTCTGCCTACCATACATAAACATTTCCCACAACCTAGATATCTAGAAAAGAATCTATGGTCTCTGTTATATCCTCAAATAAATTGGTGGAAATTTTTCTTTTGACATGATAGGTTGTGGTCTAAAATTTATTTCTAAATTTTTTTAAGTAGGTTAGAGAGTCTGTATTCTGTAAATAATCTCAAAAGAAATTTTGGGCTTGGTTTGGTCAAGCAAAAGTCAGAATATCAGGTTTCGGTGGTTTAGATGAGCCTGAAACGTGCTCATTAACCACCAAAATCCTTTGTTCCCAGTAGTTAAGAGGGAAAAGCAAAGATCCAGCTAACCACTGAAAACGTTCCAATGGTAAAAATGGAAATCACGTGCTTTCGCACGAGCCAATTGTCAGTTGGCGCAGTGATGGAAACGTAACCACCGAAAGATCGTCAAGTTGGAAGGTATGCACGTTCTAATTGTGTCTATCCGAAAATTTGAGTTCCTATTGTCCTATCAACCACATTTTTCTTTTCAAAATGAAGACACGACAGTGATACAGAAATTCATATATGTTGTGACGAAGCCTCCCTCCATTTTCAGTCACAAGTACACAATCTATAATGATCTTGTTAATCCCTCATTAAATCCTCATTCATTATCAATTTGAATTCTGGAGATTACTGAGATAATCATGAGTTCGCAATTTCATCGATCAGATGTGCTTCCAGAGATCATAATCATGTTTCCTAGGGTGATCGTCAAGCTCCATTAGAGTCCATAAAATCACTCTCAAGCCAATTAAGTCAGGCTGATTTATCAAGCAAGTTCAAAACCCATCTCATTTCAATTTAAATGGATATACCACCGAAAATAGAAAGTTTTGGCATGCTCTCAGTTAATTTGTCGCCTAAACTTGGTTAGTGTTTAAGCTTGGTGATTTGAACTTTGTGTCAGCCTGTCCAGTTTGCTCTTCCATGAGTCATACTCTCTGTCAGCCTAAATCCTAGAAGTCTTTGTCTTCCTGGCACTTAGTTTCCATAATTGCAAGTACAGTCAACATCATCTAATGCTGAAAGCAGGGCCAGTTTTGAGGTCTGAAGTGGATGGGGTTTGGTACTTAGAAGCTCACCCGGAGGTGGCACAATTCTTCAAACAGGCTGGGGTATTTTCATATTGTGAAAAATTATCCAATTTTCATTAACAAGTGGTCGAGGCTTTTGCCATTTCTTATGATGGGTGGTCTGCTAAAATAGGAAAGGAGGAGTTTATCATTGATGAAGCTGCTATTACTGAGTATACAAGTTTACCTAGGTCAGGAGACTGTTGGTTCAACTCTACCACACCTTCAAACATTGAATTTAGGTCATACTTGTTGCATGTACACAAAGATTTGATCTGGAAAAAGGATATTCCAATGTCATATTTAGAACCAAAGTGGCAGTCCTTGTTGAAATAAATATTCGTTTACATAACGTGTGATGGGTGGTACAATAGAGTGATGTTCTATCACTTTAATATTTTAAACCATTTTACAGGCAGAGACCCAATTAATCTACCATTTTTCCTGCATAAAGCCCTCATGAAAATGTCTAAACAGGTCAAGGCCAAGCCCACTAAGGTGGCAAGTGGATTGTCTCATCAAGGACTCATTACTCTTATTGTCATAGAGTCATTAAAGAAAAGGCAGGTAGATTGGAACTATTTCCTCTTCTAGAATGAATTCCAGACTTATTGTCAACAGTAGGAGAAGGGTAAAAAGGAGACCACTAAGAAGACTATTACTCAAAAAATAAGTCATAGAAAAAGGAAGGGTATCTCACCACCAAGAGATCAGATAGAATCATCCTTTGTCAAGAAGAAAAGAACCAAAAGAAAACTATAGTTAGAGGGTGAGCATTCCAAGGACCCTGCTATAGGAAGTAACCCTTTAAACCTACCCTATAGTGATTCAGAACTAGAACAAGAATTAGCAGAGTCACAAGGTAATGTACAGGCTGAACAAGGTATAGACTATTGTTCCAATTTACCTTCACTAACTCCTCCAGAGGCACACAGTCCACCAGTGGCAAAAGCCTCTTCAAGTAAGCCTAAAGCAGCTAGATCACAGAAAATCAATAAACTCCTACAATAGGTCTATGAAATGGAAGTCTTGGAAAGGGTTATTAAAAAATCCAACATAGACCTGACCGAAAGAAATGTAGAGCTTTTCAAAATAAACCAAACCCTCAAAGAGAAGCATGACAAGATTAAAGACAGGAACAGGGTATTGATCAGGGAAAACATGAAGTTGTATAGACAGCTTAGAATTCTGAGGTTGAAGTTAAAAGAGATTCAATCACCAGCACAAGAGAAAACTGGATTGGAAAATCTATCTAACTTAGCTACAACCATGGTAGACACACCAGAGCCTTCCACGCAGCCAGTAGAAGTTCACAGATCTGCACGAACAAGGGTTGCCTCATCTAAGAAACCTTGAACATCAAAAAGGGATCCAAGGTAATCATTTTTGCAAATTTTGAAGTTTTCTCAAAGCTGAAGTTTCGGTGGTTTAGGCGAACAGGATGATTGTTCATTAACCATTGAAAACAGGGCTTTCGGTAGATAATCCACTCAGGAGCTTTCTAGGTTAACCACCGAAAGCCTGTCATTTCCAGAATGATCAAGTTTTTTCACAGATCAAAGTTTTTTGAGTTGGAAAGGTTCGAAACCTCTTCGAATAGACATTTGATGAATTGCCAAGACAGATCCAATAGCTATTTTTGATAGATTATGGAAAGAATAGGTGTTTCGAAGGTTTTTGGTATCTTTGACAAAGACAAAAAATCAGGATGCTTACTCACATCAACAGATTTGAATTTGTATCTCTTGGAGAGTCATCATTCAGCCTTGGAAGGCTATCCTGCACTGCACCATCACTCAACAAGAGATGAAGACCATGGAATCTGGTATTGACCTCATTTTTGGGGATCATTCCACATATTTTGCAACTAAATTTTGACTTTCTATCTTTAGCATATTTGATCCATGTTTTCAGGATCTCAAGACTGCATTGTAAAGCTATAAAGCTAAAGGTAGAATAGGAACTAAGGGTTCGACTTTGGAGACTTTTTCATATTATGTACTCAAACTTCTCATTTTCATATTGAGTAATACAGGCTTCTTTTGCCATAACTTGTTCAGATTTCATCTTATTATCTATTCTGTACTTGCACCTGGATATTATATTCATGTTGTTATGTTTGTTTATGCCCGATAATTGTCATCTTATCATTGCATTCATAAGTTAAACGTTGCAAGTATTTATGTGATTATTGTAATTGGCCATTCATATATGCTTTATATGTGATTCTGCTGATATAATAGTTATTTCTCCATACATCCCTTTATTTGTAAACTCTCTGAACATTTGTGGTTCAAATCCTTGTCCATCTAAATGTGTTCATGCATGTTTTGAGTGAGAAATGATTCAGTCCTCTGAGTTGATCCAAACCCACACTTATTATTGAGAAAATAGTTACCAAAAGATTAAGTTACCAGGCATCTCTGACTTACAGCCTAGGAGAGTTTCCTGGAGTGATAACAATCTCCTCTCACACTAGAATAAGCCCTTAGACTCAAGAACCAACTAGAAGACGATGTGATCAATAGCTTCATTAACATCCCAACCATTATAAGTAACCTAACATGTAAAATGCTAAAAAATTTCCTAGATAATGAAGCATAAGGAGATCCTATGGAAGAATTAATGGAGCAACAGATTCCTACTACTGCTTTCCACGACAACATATCAGTTGAAATTGCACCAAGGAAGTTTTTGAATATCAATGCTAATTTGAATGTGCAACAACAACACAAAGTGATTCAGATCCTTTCTAAATATCACCAGGATTTTTCCTGGGAGTATCCTGACATGAAGGGCATCCAACCCCAACTCTTTACACACCATATCTACATTGAGAAAGATGCCCAACCCATCTGACAGCCCCAATGACAATTGAATCCTCATCTTAGGGATATTGTTAAAGAAGAGTTACATAAACTATTGGATGTAGATTTCATATATCCTATTTCAGATAGTCGGTGGGTCTCTCCACTAGTAATCATCCCCAGGAAGAATGGAAAGTGGCGGATCTATGTAGAATACAGAGAACTCAATAAAGCTACCCAGAAGGACCACTTTCCCCTACCTTTTATTGATCATGTCCTTGATATTTTAGCAGAAAACAAGTTTTTTTCTTTCCTAGATGGATTCATCGGTTATAATCAGATCCAAATTGCTCTAGAAGACCAAGATAAAACTACATTTACATGTCCCTAGGGTACCTTCACATAGAGAGTGTTTACCTTTGGATAATGTAATGCTCCAGGCACATTCCAGAGAGCCATTATGAGCATATTTTCTTATTTTATTAATGAAGGACTTGAAGTTTACATGGATGATTTAACCCCTTATGGCATTGATTTTGATCAATCTCTAAGAAATCTAGAGAATGTACTGTGATGATGCATTGTTACCAGACTATGTTTGAGTCACAAGAAATTTCATATGATGATGGTTGAAGGTGTAGTACTAGGGAACTATGTTTCTGCATATGGAATCAACTTAGATCCAACAAAAATAGAGGTAATCCTTAATCTTCCTAAACCTAGTACACAAACTAAGGTACACATTTTTCTTGGCGCATCAGGATACTATCACAGATTCATAGAAAAACAATAAAAAACAATTGCACCTTTACATGCTTTAACTAGTAATGTGGAATTTCAGTGGTCTAACAAGTGTGATGTTGCATTTGGAAAACTTAAAAGGTTGGTTTCAACAACACCAGTGTTGAATGGGAAAAATTGGAAGTTGCCATTCCATATCTCTACAGATGCATCAGATATCACCATAGGCTCTATCCTTGCACAGGAAGAAGACACGAAACACTATGCTATTTATTTTATTAGCAAAAATCTTACTCCCGCTGAATTAAATTACACAGTAACATAAAATGAATTTTTAGCCGTTATACATGCTATTAATAAGTTTCACCACTATATAATAGGATATCCAGTTATTTTATGTACTTATCATTCTGCTATTAAATATTTAGCTAACAAATCGATTATTAATGGATGGGTTACTCGGTGGTTAATACTATTGCAAGAATTCGACATCACCATTAAGGATCGACCTAGAAGGGAGAATTGCGTTGTAGATTTCTTGTCTCGCATACACAAAACAAATGATTCCTTGATAGTCGAAGATCAATTTCCAAACAAACACCTGTTTGTTGTCACTATTAAGTCACCATGGTACATTGATGTGCCAAATTATCTGGCATCTGGGAAACTATTATCACACCTATCATCAAGGGAAAGGAAATTGATCATCTAGCATAGTGCATGGATCACCTATATTGGTGGATATATTTTCCACACTGTTACACATTATTTTGGTCACTCTGATGATGTCTCTACAAGTGATGTATTCAGGCTCCCACAAAGACTTTTTTTCTAAGAAAAGTGACTGTTGTCTTTTTCCAAAAAACACATTTTTAATATGTGTTTGTAGGATACCTATGTTATAGGGTGCGAAAATACTTTGTTCTCCCAGGAAACCCATACTTAGGGTGAGAACTATTCGCAGTCTTCTCTGTAGGTAGGATGCGAACCTGTTTCAAAGCTTGGAAAAGAGAAGAGGTCACGAAGGTTCTAGAAGGGAATCTTCTAGAAAATGAGTTGGCATTTGCATGGTTGGCATCCTATTGACTTCTCAGATTTAGTGGGATCATCCTTATCCATTTTACCATCTCTCATTCTCCTATATATTGAAAGGTTTCTCATGGAAAAGGTTAAGAAAGATTGAATGAAGAATTGGCAAGAGAATTGTGTGAAGAAGTCTGCTTGGATAGAAGCTTGAAGACTCTATTTTATCTATCAAGTTGTACTGGATCTTCTTCATGCAAATGTAGAGAAAGTGTGTGTGTTGGAACCAAGGGTCACCGAAAAGAAGCTTGCAACATCAAGGCAATCTAGTTGTATATTCTACTTTCATTTAATATAATACAGTGGCATGTCCCTTTCCCATAAAATCACTATTATTTTATTGCATAACTCCTTGATCATATGCATAGGTTGACATTGAATATACTTTGCTATCTTCACTTTGGTTGGTTTGTGTTGTCTTGGACCTAATTTCACAAGAGCACCAGAGCGAAGTGGGAACAACAGAGACCTAAGGAAGCAATATAAATGTATGTCACTCATTCCTTCTTATTAGTAGATTCAATGACTACAACTTAGGGAAAGAGTCATGTCCTGTCCTATTTTGTTCTAGATCTAGGTGAATCTAGGGAGATCTGTTAGTGTATGCACCTACCGATTTATCCAATAACAAAATTGGCGACTCCACTGGGGATACAACCCATTTTGGTGGTTTTTACCTGGCCATTTTCTCTTGACCTACCCTTTTTCATTCCCAATCAATATCTGAGTCTTGAGGAGATCCTCACAGACTCCTTGGATCCAAAAGTTCCCTCAAAAGTTCTGTCATTTTTCCAAAATCTTCTTGATTACAAACCTTCTCGCACTACACCTTTTTATAGCCTGCGAGAATCACTGAAGTTTTCACCCTAGTGTTCATTTCAGTGCAAACTTCTCGCAACCTACCTGTGTCTAGCCTGCGAGAATCCTTAATTCTCACACTTTACCCCATTGTCAGATTGCGAACTCACTTGTAAAATTTTTGGATTAAGTCTTTTGTGTCTTCAGATGCCCAGATTGGTTGGTATGTCTGGAAATAACTTCTCTAGACAGTGATTGAATGTTTCTTGACTTCAAGTCTCGCGAATGATTAGTTTTTGGAAATTGAAAGCTCTTTTTGATCATTTTTTCTCAATTTTTACCTCTTGACCTTTTCTTAACAAGGGTATAATCTCTGATTCTCAAATCTGAGGGCTTGTTTGGTCGAGAGCCTTTGATTGGATTAAAATTTGAGATTAATTGTCCTTTTCAATTGCTTATTACTTGGAAAATTGTTACTCATGTGCATTTGAAGAAACTGGTCTTGTCAGTTTGTTATTTTTATCTTCATTGAAAGATCGATTTAGGTGTTTGTTGTGTATTTATTTTCGTTGGTTGCTTACTTTTTCTTAGTTCGATCCTTGTTGCTTGGTTTCTAATAAAAAATTAAAGACATTTTTCTTTTTTTTAAGCAACCTTTTATTTGAAAAATATGGGCATTCAAGTATTGAAAGACAACGAATAGGGAATTTGCATTGTTCATGATTGTTTGATATTACATTTATGAGAAGATCATACATCATAGTTCACATTGTTCCAAAAAACTCCTCTTTCCCTCTTGTAAATGGGATTCATCGAAAAAAATTGGTATCATTCATCCCTATTTATGCATTGTTGGGTCAGAGTCTCACACAACATTGGTTTCATTTCCGTCTCCTTTTTGCGTAACAACAGTCGTTAATAATATTGCGCAACTTTAAAATTCAACTAGTAACTTTTTCTAGGGCTCTTTTACACCAACATTAGCTAGGCTAGAGATTTGGAATAGGCAGTGAGACACACTCTCCAAAGCACAAAACACACAATAGTATCTTGTGATAAGGAGTGTCAAATTCCATTTGCAACATTTTGTCCTGGGAAGCCCTTCTCACACAAGGGTCAAACCTGAGGTCACATTGAGATTGATAGAGTTACTCACCTTGATTTGTTGATATTGGTGTAGAGATTGCATGTATTACGGGGTTCACTTGAAGGTATACCCACAATGATGAGTGGAAGCCTCTCAAGCTGATTTTGGGCTAGATACCCTGCCCTTGCATGTGGATCAGACTATCGACTGTTCCCCCAAGCATCATTATTGTTGGTGGTAACCTTAGTAGCCTATCTTCTTAGGGTCTTACACAAGGTGACTATGAAGGGGTAAGTCTTCACGGTACCTGGAATTGACGTTGGCAAGACTCACTTGGGATCCTTGGAGGGTATACCCAAGATTGTGTGTGGAATATTCCACTAGGGTGTAAGTCCGTTAACTAGGTCATCAACGTAACTTTTCCACCTTGGCCCATCCCCTTCTTGTCTCATCGTCACGAAATTGGATTTCATCACCAACTAGTGACTTTGGAATTAGAAGGTCTTGTTTTCTTGGTCGTGCTTCCTAGATTTTATTAGTGCATGTTGTTTGTTTACCCAAGTTGGCCATAAAATTTCTTTCATAAAATTCTAATTCAATCACAGTTGACCCTCCACGTCGTTCATGTATAATGCAAGGCCTACCCCTAGAAGATATGGAAGGTTCTCAACCCTTGCCTACCAACTCACCGGAGGGCTCTCCTAAACAGAGTGAAGTACAAGATGTTGCCACTCCACAAGTGGAAACAAATAACTCTTTAGAATAGTTTTGAGTTACCAATTCTTGAGAGGACTTCCGATTTCCTCCCAACTCCGAGAGACGTATTTTTCAAGTGAATTCTTCTGGAGATATAGTTGTTCAGTCTTCTGTATTACCAAGTGGACCTTTCATAGGACCTAAGGGTCAAGATCCTTTTTGGACTACTGGAATTTTTAGATGGGATCTCTTTGGCTCAGGAGTAGGAGTTGATATCACTATCACACCTAAGCTGCCCAAAACATCTGATCCAAATGCAATACCTTTTACTATTGCTTATTATTTTCCTGGTACAGATGCTCCACCAGCTAACCACATCTTGACTATACCTCTACAAACGGTCCATTACACAATGGTCCTAGATACTACAAATCCTCACACCCAGATTACAGCGGCTAGCCAAGCCCCCATTAGCACACCGCTTTCACCCAGATTCACCCCAACACTTTCACCTGGATATCATGTGTTGAATGCTTTTATTCCCGCTCCTACACAAATCTCATCTGAGACTCCTGGCATTTCCACTCCCTCTGGGCACCATCTCGTTCCCTTTTTCATTCCGACACTTCCTCGAACCCCTTTGAGAAGACCTCTTCCATCCTCTATTGGAGGCACTGACCCTAGTGGCACCATCCTATATTTCACACCTAATTACGAAATTCCTGTAAGTGGACAATTTCACCAAGGAGGCCAAACCCAATCCCCTTTTGCAAGACAAATACCAATTGGGATGCAACCCTCGATTGGAGGGAAACCCCCACTGACCTCACCCTATGGACAAAACATACCTCCATCCTTGGCCCAGTATTGGAATTATCTTATTAAACATAATCCTCCCTTGACTGGGGGGAAACAACCTCAAGCTAGCTCCTTCATAACCCCTACTATAGGCCAACCATATCCAGGCATGTCCAATCCTATTTGGGGCTCGAACGCTCAACTCCACGCCCTTGTTCAAGGGTAAAACCCTATGAATTACTTGCCTCCACACCAACAACTGAATATGCTCAAATCTTCGCATTATATGCAAACTTCTTATGGTCCCACTGGTCTACCGACGGGACTCCCTCCCCAAAGTCACTAGTACCCACATGTGGATAGAGAGTTACCCTTCTTAGCCACCCTGGACCTCCCTGATCTGTCAAGAATTTCAAATGATACGATCCGTCACTCTCCTCAATAGCCTACTATATCGGCAAACTACCATTCGACATCCCTAAATTCGATGGTAAGCTGGGAGAGGACCCGAACAATTATGTAATGACTTTTCACCTCTGGTGCTCATCCAACTCCTTGATGGATGACTCTATTCATTTATTCTTTTTTCAGCGAACCCTCACAGGTTCCACTGCGAAGTGGTATACAGAATTACCACGAGGCTTCTTCACCAACTTCAACACCCTTTCTATGGATTTCCTCACCCACTACCAGTTACCAATCCATTATGAAACAAGAACCAAAATTTTGAGTTCTTTCAAACAAACCAAAGCCACTCATATCTTTGATCACATTCATGAGTGGCGACGGAGACGATGTCTCATCAAACTCAAACTTCCCGATCAGTTGCTGGCAGAGTGGTTCATGAAATCATTCATGAATGACATCGCTCATGACATCACCATGACATTTCCATGGGTGGAGTTGTCATAGAAGAATAGGAAATCAATCGTGCTCAATTCCTCAACCTCGTTTACTCAAAAATGGGTACTCTTTACGACTTACTCCCTGATGCACCTCATCCTTCTACTTCCGCTACTTCAACTACTCCTGCTGCTTCTGATGCAGCTAATGGTGTGATTGGCACTTTCCATTCCCAACCTCATTCCTTCCAAACCTATAGAAACAACCCCAAATCCACTTCTTCTAATGTTCCAAATGCTTCGTCTCCTACCCCTCCCATCGACAAGACTTTTGAGGTGAACTATGTTCAGTCTGCCCCCACCGGTAAAAATAAATCCAAAAAAGGAAAGGGTAAGAATAAGGAGGATAAAAATAATCCACAATATGAGAAAACCAAAACACCACTTGTTGACGATAGGGATAAGAGAAAACCCTGATACCCTTGTCTTATCTGTGGTGATGATCGCTACACTAAGGATTGTCCATGACAAGTCGAGGATACTAAGTTCCTTCAAGGGACCCCAAAAATACCCACTCCAGTCATGTTGTCACAACCCTTCCCTTCTCAACAACAGGCCCAATTGGTCATTCATGACCAACCTTCCCCCTCCAATACATCCTATGTCTTAATGTGTACAGGTGATTCAAAGAAGAATGACATCACACTTACCGCTCGAGCCAAAGATTATTCTTCCCCCAAAGAGAAGGTTGATGCAATACCTCCTTTGTTGGTCCAACCATCTCCCATGACTCCACCTACCAATGGTCCTCTTCATCTCAAATGATTGAGCCTAGATATAGTTCTTTTCCCTCCCCCAAAGGGTTTTGTTCAAAAACCGGCTTTCAATCCTCATGCACGTACTGCCCAGAACTACAGTATTGTTGAAGATCTGGCCCAAGCATCGTCCGTGATGTCAGCCCTCGAAGTCCTTCAGAGTTGTCCTATACAACGGAAGGAACTGTTGAAATCTATTGGTGGAATCGACCCTACGGATACAAATTTAATAATTTTTTACTTGGAAGGTCACATTCCAAGGTTACCCCCTCAACTCGCATTCCAAATACAAGTTATTGTCTCTGAAAAAAAAAAATTTGAATAGTTATTGATGAGGGTGCCTCGACGTGTGTCATGTCTATTACCTACTAGAAATCCATCGGCTCTCCTCCTTTGACTGAATCCCACAACACGCTCAAAGCCTTCAATGGCTCTGGCTTTAAGACTTACGGTGTCCTCCCTTCATTTCCTATTACGTTAGAAGGAAAAATGGTCAACATTGAAGTGGAGGTCTTTGACGCTCCTCTCAATTACAGCCTTTTACTTGGCCATAGCTCGATCGATTCCATGCGTCCAGTTGTGTCCACTCTTTTTCATGTCGTCTGTTTCCCACATCAAGGAAAAGTAGTTATCATAGACCAATTGGCCTTCTTTCACTTTGATGCATGTACCGACAACGTACCTTTCATTGCAAAAACCCCTCTGGATATGAGAACATCGGTGTTGGTCTTCTTAAAGATTCCTCTTTGATGGGTACTTTCCCCATTCCACCACCCAATGTCCCACATTTGTTTGTCGCCTCGATCAACATGATCTCCACCTCTTTTCATGGAATCCCTGCATCTTACAACCTGTGGATGGTACCCAACCCCGACGATCATCTTCGTTATGGCGAAAAAATGCCTTTGAGTCTGGTCAAATCCACTTAACAAGCCATTCAATCAGCAACCCCTTCTACCCCCTCTCTTCATGATTTATCTCTAGATCCATTTCGCATCATTTTTCTTACAGACGAGATGATTATGTTTGTTATGTCCGTGGAAGATACCCCTTGGGACGATGGACATCATCATTCCATCCTCTTCCTTGAAAAACACACCATCGAGGGTTATCAACGAATCTTGATCCCGTTGATCGTTGTCATCATTTCTACCATTCCCGAGTCTACAAACGATATGTTCTACGAAGGGAACTTAAGCAATATCTCACCCACCATCCCCCTCGACATATCCATAAAACCTGGAGTTGTAAAAAATGTTCATATCAAAGCTTCATGTTCCCAAGACGAAGTTGTCACCTACAAGTCTCTTTTCCAAGAATTTCATGACGTCTTCACATGGAGCTATGAAGAAATGTCAGGGATTGACCCTGACATTGTGGTACATGAGATTAAGAAAGACCCAGGTGCTAAACACGTCCAACAATGAATTCGTCTGGTCCACCCACGTAAAGCAGCCACTATCAAGCTTGAAGTTGAGAAACTTCTCAAAGCTGGCTTTATTTAACCTGTGGCTCTAACTGAATGGGTTTCCAATCTTGTTCCAATTGACAAGAAACAAGGCACAATCTGCATGTGCATTGATTATAGGGACATTAATAAAGCTTGTCCTAAAGGCAAATTTCCTACCCCCTTCATTAACCAAATCGTCAACAATTGTGCCAGAAGTGAAATCTTCTCTCTGATGGATGGTTTCTTTGGATATAATCAAATCAATATCGTACCCGCGAACCAACACAAGACTGCTTTTATTTGTCCTTGGAGCACTTTCTCCTACCGGAAACTTCCATTTGGTTTAAATAATGTCAGTGCAACTTTTCAACGTGCTATGTCTTACGTCTTTCATGATATAAAGCACATCATGCAGCCATATCTCGATGACTTACCCGCTCATTTCATGCGCCGTGTAGATCATCCAATACATCTCCGCGCCTTTTTCCTTCGATGTCGGGTTTACCACATACACTTGAATCCCCACAAATGTGTTTTTTGAGTAGAATCCAACCGACTTCTGGGCTTTATTGTTTCACATCAAGGGATCAGGGTAGATCCTTTGAAGGTAGAGGCGATTCTCAAACTCCCTCCTCCTTCCTCACTTTGCTAGTTACAAAGTTTGCAAGGGAAGGCAAAATTTCTTCGTCGTTTCATCCCGAACTATGCTGAGCTAACTCTTGGATTTACGCGACTGCTTAAGAAAGGTTCTGAGTTCATATGGGATATCACTGCCAACAAAGCTTTCGAAGCTTTAAAACTGTCTTTGACACCTACCCCACTACTCTTCCCACCGGATTACAGTCGGGATTATTTCCTCTACCTCGTAGCCTCGAACTATACCATCGTTATGGTTCTCATCCAGGAGGATGATTCTCATGATGAACATGTCATATATTACTTGATTCGGAGTCTCACAACTACCAAAACCAAGTATTTACATGTTGAAAAACTGGCCTTGGCAGCCGTCCAAGCTGTTCAATGTTTCCGACACTATATCCTTTCACGCAAGACTATGGTAATTTCTAAGTGCAACCCTATGCAACACATTCTTACACGCCAATTGCTAGGGGGAAAATACTCCAAATGGATCGTAATACTCCAAGAGTTTGACTTAGAATTCAAAAACGCTAAGTCTAAGAAATCCTTGGTGTTTTTCGAGTTAATATGCGACCTTCCCTACTCTGAGATGGAAAATGTAGCAGTAGATTCATTACCTGATGAATCCCTTTTCCTAATTAGTTCCGATGACCTTTGGTATGGATATATCATCATATATCTCCAAACCCAGACTTTCTGGCCCAATTTGACTAGCACTAACTCTCGTCAAATATGCTACCAATCCTGTCAGTATATTATCCTCGGTGATACTCTTTATTGTCGTGGGATTGACTCTGTTTTTCAATGTTGCCTCACATTTGACAAAGCCTAGAAAACACTAAATGACTTCCATTCTGGAGCCTATGGTGCTCACATGTATGGGTATGCTACTGCCCAGAAGATCTTACGAGCAGGGTATTTTTAGCCTTCTTTATTCAACGATTGTATAATTTCTATCCAAAAGTACCACGCTTGCCAAGCCTACAACAATAAAATACAATCACACCCTACTCCTCTACACCCTGTGGTCTTCGTTGGTCCTTTTTTGAAATGGGGTATCGATTTCATGACATGTCACCCTCACTCATTCTGGGGGCATGGATACATTATTGTAGGCATTGATTATTTTATGAAATGGGTCGAGGCGATGCCAACATTCGATAATATCGGAAGGACTGCAACATTATTTATATTCAATAACATCATTTCTCAGTTTGGTGTTCCTCAAGCTATCGTTACTGACCATGGTAGCCACTTTAGAAACTTCATGATGTCCGAACTCACTGAAAAGTTGGGTCTTTTCCATGAAAACTCAACACCCTATTACCCACAAGCCAATGACCAAGTTGAAGCAATAAACAAAATCCTCATTACCATGCTTCGACGAATGATAGGGATTCACAAAATGAGTTGGAACACAATGTTGTTTTTATCATTGTGGGCTTACTGGACATCCGTTAAGTCTACTACTAGGTTTACATTGTTCCAGTTAGTCTATGGTCTAGAAGCCATCTTGCCGATTGAATGTGAGATACCCTCCCTAAAACTATCCCTCAAACTTCTTCCAAACACTTCTGTCGAAGAAGAACGTCTGTTGTATCTCATGTAATTAGATGAAACCCGTCGCGATGCCACACTAGTTATAGAAGCCCAGAAGAAATGTGTCAAATCCCAATACGACAAACATGTCAAGCCACGCGTTTTCTCTGAAGGTGATCTGGTTCTCCTTTACGAACAAGATCGGGATATGCTAGGAGCCAGAAAATTTGAAGTTGTGGCGAGGTCCTTACATCGTAAGATGAGTTTTGGAGAAAGGAGCTTACGAGTTGGTGGAATATGATGGTATCCCTTTGAGTGAACCCAGAAATGGGTTGTACTTAAAGATGTACTATGATCAAGATCACTTGTGCATGAGTGCTTGTATTTTATTGTATCATACTTTTTGTGTGTCACTTTAGTATGCTTTTTTGTTATTTGGTCTCTGCCCTCGACCGCTTATCTTTCAATGTGTTTGGTTTCCAGATGTCAGAGTCTTTTCCACCCCACATTGGCTTCACCGATGGCGCTATTCGTAGTACTTAGAACCTTGCTTCTGCTGCATGGGAAATTTACACACCTACAAACGAACTTATCAGTATACGAGGTGTGTGCCTTGGTCGTGTAACCAATAATATTGCATAATATAGCACCATCATCGAATTTTTTATTGATGTTATTTTGCTTGATATCTGCCACCTGATTATATGACTCAATTTGCAGCTAGTAGTACTACAGTTAATTAAGGTCTATGCTATATGAAGTCCTACCTTATTATGGGTATATTCACCTCTTGGAACATTGTTTTGATTATATTGAATATCATCACATTCCTAGATGTCTAAATACATTGACTAACACCTTATCCAACTATGTGTTAGACAGACATTTGGGACATTCATAAACCAATCACACATCACAGGTATAACACAACACAAAATAAGTTGGTAGAAGCCATATATATGTATATAATGATCAAAAGGTTTTACAAAATGTTTATGTCCAAGGATCAAAATCTTGAAATACAAAGCCACAGAGAACACACCCACAGTATTTAGACATCGAACTGCAGCTCATGATAACACATAACTGCTCGGGCCACCCTATGGAGCAGTCAACTAAGAGACTCGAACACACCCACAGTATGGCTCTAGTAACGTCTCAGGATCTCCCCAATAGCAGTATCCGGGACATCTGCGGTCAACCCCTCCAACTTCTGTTCCACTGCCTCGGAGTCTTCAGCATGTCGTCTCACCACTGGAGCCACTTATCCTCACCGTTGAATGGGAGACGTTCTTGGAGGTCGATACGGCCCCACATATGTGTCATCAAAAAGAAATTTTTTGATTAGTTCTTGGATAAACATAAAATCATTTCATATGATAAAATTTGCAAAAACATTTAAAAATAACAAAATGTGTACTTCTTACCTAAGTCACCCCACTGAGCATCCTCAGGCAGGGCCAAATCTGGATCCCCTCGAAAATCCAAACCGAAATATGCGTAGTCATCGATCATCAACATCTGGGGCCTCAACCAATCAAAAAATGAATCATTATACTTGATTATAGGCCATGCTACATGTCGAGCCATGAGGTTACACCACCTCAGCATCCTTCGATCCTGTGGGGTTGGTAAACCCCAATCAACCTGTAGTCGTAGCAATGGGACCCTCTCGAGGAAGAATGAAACCAAAAGTGACCTATACCCAAATTTCTTCAAGTCACCCTTTGTGCACTTCGTCAATTGTCTCTTCATACTGCGGAGAACTGCATCCGAAAAGTTGAAAACCCGAGGCTCTATGCACTCTATGTCATATTGGAAATAGCTCTAGAGAGCCCTGTGTAGAGTTGCGCTCCCAACCATGTGTGTAATAGTAAACAAGATGGTCCAGAGGGTTAGATATTGAACCCCCCAAATGGAAACCTTACCCTTGCATCTCTCTGTCTCGGGAACACAATATTGGCGACAATACTCGCTCATAGGGAGTCTTTCGCCTCTACCTCTGGTCAAAGTAGCAT
Organism: Picea engelmannii; assembly: GCA_009831015.1. Lineage (NCBI taxonomy): Eukaryota > Viridiplantae > Streptophyta > Pinopsida > Pinales > Pinaceae > Picea > Picea engelmannii. Next base: position 53,257 of record ML834803.1, read on the forward strand.
GGTATCCATGCCGTGACAAACCTGTCAGAAAATAGATATCCTCGATATCTAGTGTCAACATATGAACTCCCACGTGAAATAACTGTTGATCCAAATCCCACATGTGGACCAGGTATTCCAACAACCTGAGTTGGTCTCTCATGCCCGGAATCCTGAAAAATTTCAAGAGCCCACAGTCCCGGAGGGCAGCGACTATACCCGGGTCATTCCCGACAATGACATCATCCTCCTCATGTTCTCTTTCTCTCCATTCCAACATCATGATGGTCAAACACCTGCAAAAGATCCATGAGAGGGGAGTCAGCAACTTGTTTTAAACTCTTGCATAATTTTTATTAAGCAAAACCTCACTTTGAAATCCATTTTTCAGCCCCCGTAGGTGGAACTTTTTCACAGTGAGAGATTATCGCAGGTGCCCTGAAGCCCACCTATGAGAATCTTAGATTCTCGCAAGTCCCACATGGCCCACCTACGAGAATGCTTGGGCGCAGGTTCTGACCCTAAAATGGACTCAAAACCCAAAAAATTGCCAATAAAAACCAAAAATAAACCATGGAAAAGTTAGAGAATCAAGAGATTACCTCGTTGGCTGAAACCGTTCGTCGAATGATCACTTGTGCCTCTTGCAATCGAGAAAATAAATTTGGGGGAAAATGAGGTATGTTGGACAAGTTTTTGGCAAAGTAACAATGAAATGGTAAAAAGTCCTTTTTACCCATATTTATTCACTTTTTACTATTTTTTATTAATTTTTTATATTATTTTTATTGCTTTGTCTATAAAACCTAATACCCTAATAGCCTTGTGAGTGTGGTTTTTC
>ML834803.1:68912-79874 GCA_009831015.1 Picea engelmannii
TGCATGAACCATGTGTTCAAAAAACAACTGAGGAAACACTTGTTGGTATTCTTTGATGACTTGCTCATTTACAGGAAGACCTGGGAGGAACACCTTCGACATGTGGACCAAATCCTTTCAATCATGGAAGAACAGTCACTATACGCCAAGGAATCCAAGTGTGAGTTTGGAATGACAGAAGTGCTTTACCTGGGACACATCATAGGGGAAAAAGGGGTATAGGTACACCAGGAGAAAATAACAACCATTAGGGAATGGCCTACTCCGAAAACACTCACAGAATTGAGGGGATTCCTGGGCCTATGCACATACTATAGGAAATTTGTCAAAGGGTTTTCTCAACTATGTGCACCCTTGACTGACCTGACCAAAAGGGGTCCTTCAAATGGAATGATGAGGCCCAATTCAAGATGGAGAAAATGAAAGAGGTCATGAGCACCTGCCTAGTTCTAGCTCTTCCTAATTTTGGCATACCCTTCACTTTGGAGTGTGATGCCTCGAGGGAAGGTATAGGGGCCGTGTTGATGCAGAACAGGCACCCCCTTGCCTATGAAAACCGGAAACTCAGGGGTCATGAACTACTTTACAGCATTTACGACAAAGAAATGTTGGCTATCATGCATGCACTAGCCAAATTCAGGCAATATTTGATAGGTGCAAGGTTTGTGGTCAAATCAGACCATAATAATCTTAAATATCTATTGGAGCAGAAGGATTTGAATGAAAGACAACAAAAATGGGTAAGAAAAATACAAGCCTACAACTTTGACATTGAATTCGTCAAAGGAAAGAACAGCGCAGTGGCCGATGCATTATCCAGTAGGCCATCCATTTTTCCCATGTCCGGTATGTCAGTCGACTGGAAGGAACACTTGATAGTGGAATATGCAAAGGATCAGTTCACTTGTCAATTGTTGGATGGGAAAATAAAGGATGACAACTTCAGGGTCATAAATGACCTCATCTATTACAAAAGTCGTATCTTTTTAGTTCCTGTATCAGCTCTCAAAGATAATATCCTTCATGCATGTCATAACTCACTAGTAGCGGGGCATCAGGGCATCAGTAAGACATATAGGCAGGTGAGAGAAAGGTTTGCATGGAAAGGCCTCAAGGAAGATGTGATGAAGCATGTCAAAGAATGCACTACATGCCAAGAAAACAAGGATGAGCACACGCACACTACAGGACTATTGCAGCCCCTACCTATTCCAGAGCACAAGTGGGAAAGTATATCCATGGATTTCATCACCGGGTTGCCCAGAGCATAGGGGAAAGATTGCATCTTCGTGGTGGTAGACAGGTTGATGAATTTTGCACACTTTTTTCCAATAGCCACAGACTTCAGTGCAGCACAGGTGGCCGAATTATTTTTTAGAGAGGTGTTCAGACTACACGGCCTACCCAAAACCATCATCAGTGACAGGGACAAAATATTCATGAGTATTTTTTGGCAAGAGTTGTTCAGATTAGTGGGTATGGAATTGAATCCTAGTACTAGCTATCACCCTCAGACGGATGGTCAGACTGAGATAGTCAACAAATGGGTGGAAGGTTACCTCAGAAACTATGTAGCACGACAACAGAAAGCATGGGTCAAATGGTTACATTTGGGAGAATATTGCTACAACACCACCGAACATATGTCCATTGGCATGTCACCCTTTAGAGATTTATATAGCTATTGTTATATGTCAAAATTGCTCAACTGGATAAGTGTCACATTGTCCCTCTCAGTTGTCGTAAGTGTCACATCTTCCCTACAACTTTCGCAAGTGTCGCAAGTTGGTCACTAGTGTCGCAAATGATGTTCAGACATACTGCCATGTCAACGACACTAAGGAGGCACTTATAACATCTCACATGACTGAGTTGAAGGAGGAGAATTGGTTTACTGAAGACAAGTAACTCTTGACACCTGAAAGGAACCCTGAAACAAAGGTTTTGAGGGGGAGCGCTCCCCTACTTCAGCTCCAGAAGCACTGGCGCTCCCCTATAATGCTTCAGGGAGCGTTATAACGCTCCCCAACCCACTTTGAAGAAACATTTCTCATCTTGAGAGTGTTGGCACTTCCCCAAGGCTTACCAGGGAGCGCTACAATGCTCTGATGCCCCTTCTAAGGGAGCACTCCCTAATCTGAGGCATTAGTTGGCCCGTTGAGGAGAATAAGGGGAGGATATTTTGAGATTAGAAGGCAGTTGTGCTCGAATTCTTGGTTTCATCAAGAGATCCCTGATCTAAGGAGAAGGTTCCCAACTTGTTCGAAAGATAACTCAAGAGGTTAAGCTCCTCTTAACCTATATAAATAGGTGCTATGATGGTGGAAAGGGGCGAAGAACTGAAGTTATTAAACTTATGATCTTGGAGAAAACTCACAGTTAGCCAGAGGAAAGTGATCAGTGAAGCTRTTGTTATCYAGGTTGTGGAGCTTTCAGGTAAGGGTTAGACAAAGGGGACTCGACGAAGCTGTCGCATTCGCATCTACGATTGTAAGTACTGCTGTCGTTATTCTCATCAATATGACATGCTTGGCCTGTTTCTTTCTAGTTTGTGTCTAATGTCACATGAACTTATCATTAATTGATAGATCTATTTTCAAGCTAATATCAATAGAGTAGGAAGCGGTTGTATCTTGTTTGGTTCATAGGATCCAGCGAGGAGCAAAGGATCGAAGCGCAACCAGGAGCGTGCAAGGACAAACGTCAATAAAAAGGTACCTTTGTCATCCTTCCTTCTCATGTGTTAGTTTACATAGATTTTAAAGGAAGTAAGTGTCCATGATAAGCACTTTTCTGTCTAGGGTTAAGGTCAAGCTCTAGAGGTGATCTACCTGTTCGCAGGGAGATTTTCCTACAATAGAAACTGGCGACTCCACTGGGGAGATAGCCTCAAATCAAAACCTCTTGTTTGGATTTTTCTCCTCATTGACCTTTTTATATCCCTTGATTGTTTCAGACCTGGTTCACTCCTCTTGATTAGTTTCATGATTTGATTGGCTCCTTACCTTATCACACTCAACATACTTGTCAAATTTGAATCCCAATTTTTGGAATTTTTTGACATTTCTGGGGATTTTAGACCCTGGCGCCCCTGTCCCAGTGTTAACAGAGTTCCAGCGCTCCCCCATACCTTTACACAGAGCGCTATAATGCTCCTTGCCTTTGGAAACAGAGCGCCAACCTCCTTTTTGGCCAAAAAACCCTCCAGAAATTCCTTTTTTAGGGTTTGCCTCTGTGTCTCTTCTGCTGAGTGATCTAGTGAGTCAATTGTTCTTCCCTTTCAGCCTTGACATCTGTCTGTTTGAAGAATAAATACCTTGTTAATTGGATATTGCAGCCTTCTTCACCATTTTCATTGAGTTTTTCCTTTTGAGTGAAGTTTGAAACCCATGCATTGTTCTTCTCTCCTCATTAGCTGAGTTAAAAACCCTAGTGAAGGTCATCAAAGGTTTACAGACCTCTTTGTCTCGATTTTAGTCAAGGTCATTGTTCTTCAATTTTCGCTTTTGGGCGTGAAGTTTTCTTTTCTCTTTGATTGTTTCTTTTTATTTCACTTTTTCGTTTTGATTGCTACAAAAGGGTATATTGTTTGCGTGACTTTTTCTTGTGCTAGTTTGGTGTTCATTCATACTAAGAAGATAAGTAGCAAAGAAAATCATTGTGTTGTATTGATCATCATCCATACGCAAACAATAAAAGATATCTTCATGATTGATTGATCATATTAGAAGGAATTTAATTTTTTTTGCATTACATCAGGATTTGATTGAGAAAAGAATTGTTTGAGGGCATTCCGTAGTTGTGCTTGCTAGTGAAATAACTCTCTCTCTCCCTTAGCTAGATGTTCATCGAAAAGAAATGACTTCTTATCATGTTTGATGCACTCTTTGGGTCTGAGTCATAATTCCATTTGTTTCACTTCCATGCACCCCTTTGCGTAAAGAACAACCACTAAAATCAGCGCTAATTAAAAGTTATGTAGAACTTTTTTCTTTTCTAGGATCCTCCACCAATAGTAGACTAGGCTTAGTACTTTGGATTAGGGCTGTGAGCATAACTCTCCAAAGTTTCTAAAAAAAACAGTAGCATCCTGATTTAGGGAGAGTCAAATCCAGTTATCGTATAAGTCTGCCTGGGATCCCCCTCTCACACAGGGGTTATGCACGAGGTTGCATTTGGGTAAGCTACGGGGACTAAGCCTCCATGGTTTAACTGATTGTGGTGGTCAGATCGTATTACGGGGGTCACTTTGAGGTAAATCCACAATTACTGCATGGAAGCCTTTTAGTTGATTTCAGGCTTGATACCCTTCCTGTACGTTCGGATCGGACTGTCGAATGTTCCCGCCCAGGGGCTGATTACGAATTGGTAACCTTAGTGGCCATAATATTTAGGGTCTTACACGAGGTGACGATGATGAGAAGTCTCACTGTACCTGGAGCAGACATTGGTCAAACTCACTCGGGCTCCTTGGAGGATAAATCCACAATTATTGTGTGGAAGCTTGCACCAAGGCATAAGTTTGTTAAGTAGGTCGCCATTGTAACTATTCCACCCTATCCCTGCCCCTTCTGGACTTGATCACGCGACATTGGATTTCATCACCAACTAGTACGGTCATCAAAAGAAGGTCATGTTTTCTTGGTTGTGATTCTTAGATTTTTTAGCGTGTGCTGTTTCTTTTCGTTAGTCAGCCATAGATTTCTTTCGCCGACTCTTTTCCGCCAACATCGACCCTACACACCGCTCGTGGAGGCTACAGGGACTTCCTCCAGAGAATATGGAAGGAAACACCCCTTTCCCCCCCATTCTACGGAGGAATATCCTCAACAGAGCGAGGTTCATAATGCCACAACTTCCCAGGAAGAAGTTCCCATCCCTTTGGAGAATTTTCGAATTGTCTCAGAATCTCCAGAAGCCTATCGCATTCCGGAGGGATACGAATGATAGATCCTCCACCTAAATTCCACTGGAGAATTTGGTGTCATCAATCCTTCTGACATTCCGGTCAGGTCTTCTCAAAAACCTTTAGTCAGCGACCCTTTTTGGACTGCGGACATTGTTCGGAGTCCACCACGCTTGGTGAGAGATCTTTATGGAACAGGAGAAGGTGCCGACGCATATTTTTCCTATACCGTACCCCCAAATCATTTCATCGGTACTACCAATTTTACAGCCACACCAACCGTTGGTCCGAACATACCGTCCGTTGGCCCAAGGCCTACAATTCCCCTCCAGACAGCCCATTCGACAATGGCCCTGCACATTTCGACTATCCCTGTCGGTAATGTGGTAGTTAATCAAGCCCCGATTGGCACACCTGTAACACCAAGACCTAAACTCCCTTTTGGATTTAGGGCATTGAATGCTTCCACTACCACCACTGCCCAAACCACTACCCAAATTGTACCGGGAAGTTCTATACCTATCCAACAACCCGGAGGGACTGGTCTTGGTGGTCCTAACCCGATCGACAACACTGGTCAGTCATTGGCATCTAGCTTTCAGATCCCGGGAACTCTACCTCAAACTGGGGGGCATCCTCCCTCCAAAGGACAAATTCCATTCGGAGGGAACCCTAATGCTGGGGGGAAACCTCAAGTCGGAGTCCACCATCAACCACAAGGATAGAATGTGTCCGCTAAACCCAACCCGTGGAGCATCCCTTTTCAAGGAAATCCGCATGCCTCCACGGGACAAAATGTTCAGACTCTGAACCAACCCCCTTATGGACAAATGCCAAACCCACCCTATAATCCACAAAACCCATCCAGTTATCCTCCTCTCACCAACACTTCTCAAAACATCTCGAATCCTATGTACCTTGGTCAAAACCAACCTCACATGAGAATACCCACGAGTTATAATTATCCACATAACCCAATATTGGGCCCCACTAGTGTCCCTCTGCCACACCAGCATTACCCATAGGTTAACCGACAACTACCCTTCCTAGCCACCCTGGACCTTCCAGACTTGTCTCGGTTAACGAATGATCCCATTTATCATTCTCCGGTTTGGCCAACTATTCTAGCTAAACTTCCTTCTGATATACCAAAATTCGATGGGAAGCCTAGAGAAGACCCAAACAATCACATCATGACCTTCCATTTGTGGTGTTCATCCAACTCGCTCATGGAAGATTCAATTCGTTTACATCTTTTCCAACGAACGCTAATGGGTTCCGCAGTGAAATGGTATATTGAATTACCACGCGCAGATTTTCACGACTTCAACTCCCTTGCCATGTACTTCCTCACACATTTTCAACTACCCATTCGATACAAGACGGGTACTGAACTGTTAACCTCTCTTCGTCAGACAACTTCCATACATATCTCTGATCATATCCATGAATGGATACGATGACGAAGGCTCATCAAAGCGGTCATTCCTAACAAATTGTTAGCAGAATGGTTCACAAAATCACTATTACCCTAGATTTCTCATGATGTTTCCATGGGTGGCGTAGTCACCGAGGAAGAAGCCATCGCCCAGGCTTAGTACCTAGACTTAGTCTATTCATAATCCGGTACTCTATACGAGTTGATATCGAACACTACCCGTGCCACTAATGACCCATCCAAACCATCGACTACTTCACATGCATATGGAATTATTGGCTTTGTCAAAACTCAATCTAATACCCAGTCTGCTGGAACAATCCAGCGGCCCGCTTCCATGGCTGCCCCCAGTTCGACTGCACCCTCTTCTACCCCACCTCAAACTCAGGTCTATGATGTGAATGCAGTCCAGTCCACCCCTTCACAACATCTTGGGGGCAAGAAGAAAGCGAGAAACAAACCAAATAAGAACAACAACAATGAGCAACCCAAGACCCAACCACAAACCCCTGCTGCCAGAAAACAACCACGACGAAAACCGAAATTCCCATGTCTCATTTGTGATGACGATCACTACACTCGAGACTGCCCACATCATGATGAAGTTGCCAAACTTTTCAAGGGAAATTCACAACCCGCTGTGCTCACTCAGCCTTTTCCGCAACAACAATCCTTGGTTGCACAAACCCCCACGCCAGGGGGAAATTCCAACCAACCCCATGATGAGGCCTCGACAAGTGTCCACATTTACATGTTTAACGGAGTTAATATAACAACTCGCTCTACGACATATGACACGCCAGTTAAACCTGACAAGCCAAAGATCGCTAACGGTTCCACATCAGACCCGTTACCATCCTCCACCAATCCTCCATCTGTTAGCCCTCCATCCGGGCCACTTCAAATTGAGAAACCATCTTTTGACTCTATCCTACGCCCTCCTAAGAGCACCATCTGGAAATCTACATTCAATCCCAATTCATGGGCTGCCCAAAACTACAATATCGTAGAAGATTTGGCTAGAGCCCTGTGTGCCATGTCTGCCCTAGAAGTTCTACAACACTGTCCCAACCAACATAGAATGCTCTTAGCATCTATTGGCACTTTCGATCCTGAGACATCAAACTACCTCATGCTTAATTTGGACAATCATCAACCGCGACTCTCCCACTAGCTAGCTTTCCAAATCGATGTGATTGTTCATAATCAACAAATCCACTGAACTATCCTCGATGAGGGAGCCTCCACCTGTGTCATGTCTCTAGCCTATTGGAAAGGCTTAAAATCATTCACCCTTAACAAATCCACTACCATGTTACGTTCCTTTGATGGACGAGGTTTTCATCCTCATGGATTATTACAATCCTTAGCCGTTCAGTTGGGTGGAAAAACTGTTACTATTGACATTGAGGTGGTCGATGCCCCCCTAGATTACAACCCACTACTCGGAAGAAGTTGGTTTTATGCGATGAATGTCGTTGCCTCATCGGTGTTTCGATGTGTACAATTCCCCCATCAAGGAAAAATTGTTACCATCGATCAGCTTGATTTTTTCACACCCGACGCTCGCATCCCTGCTACCAACAACATTCATTTTCTGGGAGACCACCTGGATACGTATGAAAGTGTTCGTGTTGGCTTATTGAAATATTCTAGCCTCATGGGTACCTTCCCTACACCACTTCTACCTACTTCACATCATATTTCTGCCGTCAATATGATCTCAACTTTGCCTTATCAATCCTTGGAATCATCTGACCCTTGGATTGTGCCTAGTCCTTTGGAATTCGATGTGCTCAGTGACACCATGCCACTCAGCCCAGCCGAGGCTGCATACATAGCTATCCATTCTACCTCTCCCTCTCCCAACAATTCACATTCATTGGCGCCCGATGCTTACTCGATGCCCTCGTGGTTGGATTCCCTATCATCTGTTGTTGATTACATCTCCCACATTTTTCCTTCAGACGAATCTATCATGGAAATGCTTAGCATTGACGATCTGCCTTGGTATGACAACCACCATCGATCCTCTTTTCTTCCACCTCTGGAAGAAATCGAAGACATATGATCTGTCTTCCCCCCCGATGTTACCAATGCTCCACAATCCCCTATCCTCACACAAGATACTTTCTCTGAGGGGAACATGGGTAACATCTCTACTATGGTTACGATTGACATTTCAATCAACGAAGGTATCGTGGAAAACATCAACCTTGGTGCTAATTGCACACCCGACGAAGTGGTCTCTTACACTGCTTTATTTAAAGAATTATGCGATGTCTTCACATGGAGTTACAAGGAAATTCCAGGGATCAATCCTTTGATCATCGTACACAAAATCAAAACCTACCCTGACGCGAAATTGGTTCGGCAAAAGCTTCACCCAGTTCATCCCAAGAAAGTCGCAGCTATAAAGGCAGAAGTTGAAAAACTTCTAAAATCTGTCTTCATCCATCCTGTCCCTTTAACCGAATGGGTCTCCAACCTTGTCCCGGTTGCTAAAAAACAAGGGACCATCCATGTTTGTGTTGACTATCGAGACCTCAACAAAGCTTGTCCTAAGGAAAACTACCCTACGCCTTTCATCGACCAAATCATCGTTAACTGCGTCGAAAGCGTAATCTTTTCTTTCATGGATGGATTTTCTGGATATAACCAGATTAAAATCTTGCCTACAGATCAACACAGGACAACCTTCATCTGCCCTTGGGGAAATTTTGCCTACCAAAAGCTACCTTTTGGCCTTAAAAACGCTGGAGCCACTTTCCAACGAGCCATGTTGCACACTTTTCATGACATCAAACATATCACAGAACCATATCTCGACGATTTACCCGCACACTCGCTACATCGATCCGATCACATTGATCACTTACGCGCGATGTTTCTGCGATGTAGGTTCTACCGTATTCGTATGAACCCACACAAATGCATTTTCTCTATCGAATCCGGTCGACTCCTCGGTTTCATTGTCTCCAAAGATGGGATTAGGGTGGACCCCTTAAAAATCAAGTCCATCTTAGCCTTACCTCCACCCACCAATTTAACCCAACTCCAAAGTTTGCAAGGCAAAGAAAACTTTCTTCGTCGTCTCATCTACAATTATGTTGAGATCACTAAAGGATTTATGAAGTTACTACAAAAGAACATCCCTTTCATCTGGGATGACGTAGCTCAACAGTCATTCGAAGCTCTAAAGCACGCTTTGACCCATGCACCTTTGTTACATCCACCTGAATATACAAAGGATTATATCCTTTACTTGGATGCTTCTACTTCCACCATCGCAATGGTGTTAGTCCAAGAAGACTCCAACGACGAAGAACATGTGATTTACTATCTGAGCAAGAGTCTATTTGGACCCGAACTCAGATATTCGCATGTTGAGAAACTGGCTCTGGTAGCCGTCATCGTTGTCCAAAGGTTCTGCCACTACATCTTATTACACACCACCACAGTAATCGCAGACTCCAACCCCATGTACCACATCTTGACACGTCAAGTACTTGGGGGAAAATATTCGAAATGGATTTTTATTCTTCAAGAATTCGATCTTGAGTTTACGAAGGCGAAAGCCAAAAAATCCCTGGTGGTTACCGAGCTCATCTGTGCTTTTCCTCGTACTGATGAAAACATCGAACCTAGAGATTCTCTACCCAATGAATCTCACTTCCTCATCATCACCTCTGATCCTTGGTACGGATACATTCTCCTCTACCTTCAAACACAACGTTTTCAACCCAACATCTCTCGTGAAGAGCGACGACGCATTCGTCACCACTCTCGCTGTTATCTCATACTCGGAGACACTTTGTATCGCCGTGGTATCAACACCATCCTTCGGCAATGTTTGACTCACGAAGTGGCTGAACGCATTTTGAACGATTGTCACCTTGGCGCCTGTGGCGGCCACCTTTCCGGCATGGCCACAGCCCAAAAAATCCTACGTGCCGACTATTTTTGGCCCTCGATTTTCAAAGATTTTATCAAGGTTGTCAAGAAACGCCCACCCTGCCAAATATTTAACAAGAAGGCATGCACCCACCCTATGCTACTGCACCCAATTATCGCCATCGGCCCCTTTGCAAAATGGGGCATTGATTTCATGCAGTGTAAGCCTACCTCAGCCGAGGGGCACGGTTACATCATCGTCACCGTCGACTACTTCACCAAATGGGTTGAGGCTATGCCTACCTTCCTGAACGATGGTCGTACGACATCTCTATTCCTCTTCAACCACATCATAACTCATTTCAGTGTACCACGTGCCATTGTCACTGACCATGGTGCACACCTCAAAAAACAGATGATGAGCAAGTTACATGCCAAATTGGGTTTTTTCCATGAAAACTCATCCCCTTACTACCCTCAAGTGAACGGACAAGTTGAGGCTATCAACAAAGTCCTAAAAACCATGATCCAACACATGGTAGGGGAAAACAAAACATCGTGGCATTTACAACTATTCTCCGCTCTCTGGGCCTATCGCACCTCTATGAAAACTTCGACTGGATTCACTCCTTTCCAGTTGGTCTATGGCATTGAAGTTGTCCTACCGATCGAGTGCGAGATTCCATCACTCAAACTGAAAGTAGAACTCCTGCCTCATACTTCC
>ML834804.1:54645-67249 GCA_009831015.1 Picea engelmannii
CCGACATAAATAAAATAAAATTACTAATCTAATATGCCCCAATTAAGGGGTAATGAGCCAATATTATGGCTTAACAAAGAAGCCAACTTTGTGAGAAAGATGAAAAATAGGAACCAGAAAGTACAGAGGTAAGCGTCCTTTCAAACGCTTTAATTGTGGTAAAGTTGGCCATTTTGCTTCCAACTTTCCTTATGCAAGGAATTCATATAGTGATGATGAAGAAGTTCTTAAGAAAGAAAAGAAATATTAAAAAAGAGACAAGGAAATAAATAAAGGAATATTTTTGAAAAAAAAAACCTCTATTCAAAAGATGATAGTTTCTCATCCAAGGAAGATGATGGTAGTGACAATGACTCAAGAAAATAACTCTTTGTGGAATTAGACACTTGAGAAGAAAATAATTAAAACAATGAAGGACACTATGAATAAGAAGGAGAAGTGAATCTTGAGGAAGAATATATCAATGCCTTAAGTGATCTAAGAATAGCAAGGAAGAAAAACAAGTCTCTCAAGGAAGAGTTAAGTAAAATGAAGGAAGGCTTTCAAAACCCTAGAAAAAATTCTGAAGAAGTCAAGCATACTATCATAGATCTAAGGATTCAGTTCAAAGAAGGCAAAGTGATTGAAGAAACACACAAGAGACAACTAGAAGAAAAGAAGAAAATAATAGAGACTCTGGAAGTTGAAATAGGGTCACTGAGAAAGGAACTACACAAGATGGACATCCAACTAAATTTTGGCAATAACACCAAAATACTGAATGAAATCATATGCAATCAAAAACCATTCTATGAAAATTCTGGACTTGGATACAAACAAAATAATATTTATGAGGGTTCAAACTCTATGATGAAAGGAAATGAAGAAGAACAAAGAAATTATGTAGATATTATGAAGGGTTCCATCAAGAAAGAAGAACGCAAGCCTCTAAAGAAGGACATACATAAACCAAAAATGAAGAAGATCATGCACTCAGAGGAACATGGAATCAACAACCAACAATGAAGAATACCCAAGAAGAAGATCACGATTTTAGAAGAACAACACCAACTAGAAGGCCACCCACACCCAGGTACCAAAATATTTTTCTTGGCTTGTGTTATTCTTGCAATAATTTTGTCCATAAAGCCATAAATTGTAGAGCCTATGCAAAGGGTAAAAACACCTGGAACAGAAGTAGCTATGAAAATCCCAAGAATCATTATGAAGGCAATTATCCCAGAAATCCTCGTGAGTCATTTGACATAAATTATAATAGTTTTGGTTCTTTGGGTTATGAAATTGAATGCTACAAATGTAACAATTTTGGACACATAGCTAGAAATTGCAAAAGTGATTTGATATTGTCTTCAAGAGAAACTAGGCATGTTCCTTTCAATCATATAGGGGAACAACAAAGAACTTGGAAAAGGAAGCAATAAGATTTGAAAGTTGAGGAATGTGGGTTTTCCTTAAAAGCCCAAAATAGAAGAAGCTATTGATATATTGACATTGGATTCTCAAAGCATATGACTAGAGAGAAAAACATATTTGTAACATTAAATAAAGAACAATAGGGGTATGTCACGTTTGGCAATGATAACTCAACCAAAATTATAGGAAAAGGCACAATCATTCTTGGAAACAAAGATGTTGTGGAAAAAAATGTCCTAATTGTTGAAAATATGAAGCAAAATTTGATAAGTGTGATTAGGGACACATACTTATATTCAATTCAAAAGAATGTGAAATAAGGAAAGAAGGATCAGGAGGACTAGTGGAAACAACGATAAGGACTCCAAACAACATATACATCTTGAATGAGATTGAAGAAGAAAAATGTTTTTTCGGGAAAAGAAGATGAAAGTTGGCTTTGGCATAGGAGAATGGGACATATACACTTTGATAATCTTGTCAAGATCAGAAAGAAGCAAGTTGTAAGAGAAATACCAACAAATACTATGTGCAAGCACTGTCATCGTGGAAAACAAATAAAAGTTGAATTCAAGACAAAGGAATACTCTATGAAAAAACCATTGGAGATTGTACACGCTGATTTATGTGGGCCCATGAGAAAAAATGGTTGGATGGTGAAAAATACTTCATGCTACCCATTGATGACTACACCAAAATGAGTTGGGTTTGTTTCCTCAAGAAAAAGTCAGAAGCTTTCAAATTTTTTAGGGTATTCAATGAACTGTTTGAAAATGAAACTAATTTGAAAATCAAATGATTAAGATCAGATAATGAAGATTATTTTACTTCAAATGAATTCAGGGATTTTTGTGAAGAACATGGAATAAAAAGACAATTCTCAACAGCTAGAACACATCAACAAAATGGAGTTGTTGGAAGAAAAAACAAAATTGTACAAGAAATGGCTAGAACCATGTTGAATGACTCCAAGATAAGTGATATCTTTTGGGGACAAACAATTCATACATCTGGTCATGTATTAATTAGAGGATTGATTAGAAGTAATAGTGATAAGACTCTGTATGAATTATGGAAAGGAAGATCGACCAATGTCAAGCACTTTACAGTGTTTTGAAGCAAGTGTTATATAAAAAGGGAAGACAAGAAGATTGGAAAATTTGACTCCCGGGTGGACGAATGCATATTTGTTGGCTACTTATGAAAAATCAAAGATTATAAGTGCTACAATATAAGACTTAACAAGATAGTGGAAAGCGTCAATGTAAAATTTTATGAAACAAACTTGTTAAAGACCAGGAAGGAAAGCAAAAATTCAAGCATCTTTGAAGAATGGGAAAATGAAGAACTAAAGCAAGAGGAAGAAGAAGAACAACAATAACAAGAAGAGAAGCAGCCTGAAGTACTTGGGGAGTTTAATTTCTTCTTGGGACTCCAGATATGTCATCTATATGAAGGAATTTTCATTTCCCAAACCAATCACATCAAGGAAATGTTAAAGAAGTTCAAAATGGAAGACTACTAACCTATGAGTACTCCTATGGTTACTGGTTGCAAGTTGAGAAAAGATGATGAATCTAAAAAATTGGATCAAAGACTCTACAGATCAATGATTGGTAGTATACTCTATGTGACAAATTCAATACCAGATGTAATGCAAGCAGTTGGACAGGTCACAATATTTCAAATGTCACCAAAGGAAACCCATGTTCTAATAGTGAAAAGGATATAAAAATATCTTAAAGGAACAACATATTTTGGGCTATGGTATCTAAAAGGAAATGATTTAACTATGGCCACTTACATGGATGGAGATTGGGCAAGAAGTATTGATGATAGAATAAGTACAAGTGGAGCAACTTTCTACTTATGTGATTGCTTAGTGTCCTGGTTGAGAAAGAAGCAATATTCAATATCCTTATCCACAGCAGAAGAAGAATATATCGCAACAGCAACATGTTGTACTCATATTCTCTGGATGAATAAAATCTTGAAAGACATACAAGTGAGATATGATGAACCTATTCCAATACTTTGTGACAATACCAGTGTTATAAGAATATCCAAGAATCTAGTGATGCAATCCAAGACCAAACATATTCCTATTAAGTTCCACTTTCTACGGGATCAACTCACATAAAAGAACATCAAGTTGGAGTACATTCATACAAAAGAACATATTACAGACATATTCACAAAGCCTCTTGCTAGGGATAACTTTGAGTATCTTCGACAAAATCTGGGAGTAATTTCTTCTCCAAATTGATTTCAATAATCTTCTGTAAGAACAAAAAGGGGAATATTATCAGGGGAGTTACCCTTTTTCATTGATGTCAAAGGGGGAGAGAAAAATAGTAAAACCAAAAGCATGAAGACAAGTGGAGTCAACATGAAGAAAGAGGACAACATAATCATTTGGATCAAAGCATGAAGATTGAGGGAGCATGGTTGGTTTACTAAGTTGTCATCAATGTCAAAGGGGGAGATTGTTGGAAAATTGGTTGGCATTGTTGTAATCCTTAGAAGAAGTGCTAAGGAAAATCCCAGAAACCACTAAAAGTGATGATGATGTGTCCACTTGAAGAAGCCTTGAAGAGCCTTGAAGGATCCTTGGCATAAGTGTATATAACTCCAAAGTGGTCCCCTTGTGGCATAGTTGTTAAGCATGGCCCTCATGGGATGAGATAACATGTGGTTGTTTCCACATGCCCACTTTGAGTTGTACACAAATGGAGCCTTGAAGAATCCCTAAAACCAAGTAAATAAGCTCGCAAAATTTCCAATATAATTATTAAAAGCCTACATATTTCCAAGATAAATATTACAAGCCTATAGATGTCCAAGATAAAGATTGCAAGATGGAGATTGTTGAAAGTATTATTTTTGGTAAATTTGGATACCATATCTTTGAGAAAAATTTTACCATACATACCTAAATCAAATGGGAGAATAGGTTACATGGTTGGAAATATTATTCCGATACCTTTCCAACAGTATATGGAAGTCCCTCTAACTACCTAGGAATGAGGACATATGAGTTTTTCCGTCCGACAACCCAACCAAAAAATTCACATTTTTAGTGCAACCAACAAAGAGATCAAGTCTAAAGTGTGCTAAAGGTGTTGGGGTTTCTTTCTGGTGTGAAAGAGAAGTCTAAGGGATTCTCTTCAGGTATTTTTTATTCTCAAGGTATGTTATAAGGTTGCGATATTGTCATATGCTCTGCTATGAAGTTATGATGCTACCATATGCTCTGCTATGAAATTGTGATGTTGTCGTGAGGTTGTGATGTTTTCATATGTGTTGGACATATTTGCATTGATGTCAACAAAGCCGATGCACATGAAGCTTAGAAGGGAAATCACAGTGCATAAATGTGATCATGATCGAAATCCCCATAGAAAAAACTAGGACCGTTGGATATGCAAGCGTAAGATCAAGGGTAGGGATTGATTGCGGAACGCGAAGGGAGAATTAAACTACATGTTATTTCCAATCCCACAATTAGTCAAGATCGTCAGATCTCATCGACTCAAACATCGACGACTATGGTTGATCCACCAAATGATCAAATTAAGTCATGATCGTTGGATACACAAGCATCAGATCCAGGGTAGGGATTGATTGTAGAGCCCGAAGCGACAATTAAACTACATGTTATTTCCAATCTCGCAATTATTCTAGACCGTAAGATCTCATCGATTCAAAGATCGATGACTGCGGTTGACCCACCAACAATCGCACAACTTCAATTGTGGATTTTGGGTGATGAACTAAACCACAGGCAAGTTACGGTTCTACAATCCACATCGATCATTGGATCAAGTTAAGTGGAAGGATAGGATAAGAAAAGATGAAGATCGTCCGATACGAAGTCCCAAAGTAAATGAGGACAGTCTAATTTATTCAGAGTGTGTCAAGGTAGCAATGGTCAACTTCGGCGCTGACCACTTCGGGAGAAAAGGGTTGAAAACAAGTAAGATCACTCGAAGGCTGAAGTCCTGAAGTAAATGTGAACCGTCTTATATGAAGAACACTTCGGGAGATATCAAGATCATCAGATCATGTTTAGTGGAAGGACATAGTAAGCCACAAATGTCCCGAAATAGACGTAAGTCGTCTAATCTAAGGAAACCCTTCAGAAGATATCTTGACCGTCGGATCGAGGAAAGTAGAAGGATAGGATAAGCAAGGCCAGAGGCTCGAGATCCTGAATAGCTGAATTCTCGACAGTCGTTGGATCATGTTAAGACTTTTCGGGTTAAAGAATGACCATTGGATAAAGTCAAGTTACTCGAGGGTTACACTTCAGGAGAATTGGGAAGTGGAGAAATTGAATTACCCGAAGTCTCGAAGGCCAAAGTCCTGAAGTGGACATGAGTCGTCTGATCAGAGGAACACTTCGAGAAGTGTCTTGACCATTACATCAAGGAGAAGAACATGTGCCACATGAAGAGATCTATGTCAGCAAGGACACGTGGTGTAATTATATGATGACAATTGTCAAAGTCTCATAGATACTTTAGGCATATGTAATCCATGAATCTAAGTGACATGTGGAA
Organism: Picea engelmannii; assembly: GCA_009831015.1. Lineage (NCBI taxonomy): Eukaryota > Viridiplantae > Streptophyta > Pinopsida > Pinales > Pinaceae > Picea > Picea engelmannii. Next base: position 60,621 of record ML834804.1, read on the forward strand.
ACCACTCAGTTAGTGCCATGGAAACAAGTGACATCAGCAAGTTACGTCACTCTGGGAGTTTTCACTTTGGGAGTTTCACCACCAACAAACACCCGAAGTCTCGAAGGTCGAAATCCCAAAGTGCACATGAGTCGTCCGATCTGAAGTACACTTCAGAAGTGTTCTCAATCGTCGATAAAATATAGTGGAAGGATAGCGTAAGTGGAAGTGTCAACCGACAAAAAAATGTCTCCATTGTTTTATGACTTATTCGGCAAGTGATCACTCCGGAGGAAATTGGAGCAGCGATTATCCGAACCCCTGAATTCCCGAAATAAATGTGAACCATTCACTCACCTATAGATTAAGTCATGATCGTCGATTTGTTCGAAACCTCTGGAAAATCCAGGATCGTCCGACTAACGAAAGAACGAATGTTGACCGACCAATTTGTTTCAGTGGAATTTAATTCGAGATATTTGAAAGGTTGCAAAGGCCTGACGTCCCGAAGGGCAAAGTACCGAAGAAAACGGTCCCATCACTGGACATATGGGGGCTAAAAGGAAAAGGGAGAAAGAAGAGATAGTGCTTAAATTAATAAGCATGTGGTTCTGCGTCTATGGTCACATGTAAATTGTTTGAAGGTGTTAGCACTAGGAATCACCTTCAGATTGCATGGAAGGAAATCCTGGTACCCATGAAGTTATCAATGAATGTATGGGTATTTAAAGGTTCAAATGAAAAAGGACTCAAAATGATAATGTTCCAACTCAGAAAATAGGGCTAGCATGCACCAGCAATCAAGGTCTTGGCTAACTTCAATCAGTAGTTTGGAAGTAAGTATGAATAGAGGGAAGACTTAAAATAAGAGAAGTGTAGGGGCTATTGTAAACATCAGGTCTGCAAAATCCTAAGGAGGAAAGATTCTTAACACAAGATCTTCTTGAACTCAAAAACTAAGAAAGCTAAATAAACATCATGATAATATAATGATCAAACATCCACCATAACATCACCACAATCATTCATGTGAATCATTCAAAGCATGAACATTTAGCATTAGAATCAAGAAAGATGAAAGAGAAGTTGATTTCTATTAGCCAAAATGTCTTAAGTCCAGTACATAGCTAGACCACAGTTACTTCATCAAAATATTACAGTCTAAGGGAGCCTTTCTCAACCATCCGAACCTACTAAAGAAATTGATCTATCTATTTATAACAAAAGGGAGGCAACAGTTGGAGGTACGAGCTGGCCTCCTTCCCTTGAAAATCTCTAAACATTTATTTGATCTAACAACTTATCTAACCACCTATGCTATAAAAAAGGAAAATGTTGGTGACTAATCCAACCATGCTTCAAACTGATTTGATTCTCTCTTGATGTGCAACCTCCTATTTTTCCATGTGTCTTTTAGGAGCATGTAGTTTTCCTCATAATGTCAGTTGTTTCTTCTGCAATTTTCTCCATCATCATCCATCCAAAAAGTTGTTGGCCTGACCTTCCTAGATCCTTGGTGTCTGCTAGTATCTTCTTTAGGTATCATCTTGAGTAGCGTATTTCACAGCTCGACAAGTAAAGGAGGTAGCGCATTTAGGTAGCACCACTGTGTTGCGTATGTGTGTGTTACACTTTAAAATTACTCACTTCAATAGTGCCGAAAGTGTCGTCATTACAAGTGTTGTAAGTGTTGCATCTTGTCCACAAGTATTGCATCTTGACCACAAGTGTCACAAGTGTCACAAACATCATACTTCCATATTGCCTATTTCATGCCTCTAATGACATCATAATGACACTTAAGACACCTCAAAGACTAGTTTTGAAGAAGAGAAATCAATTGACAAGGAGTACAAGGCTTTTGCCACTGGAAAAACCACTCGAAAATGGATTTTGGAGGGTAGCTCTCCCCTACCCACTGTCAGGGAGTGCCAACGCTCCCTAAGCCTCTTTGGGGGAGCGTTAAAATTCTCTATGTACCCTTTTGGGGGAGAGCTACCTTTTCTGAGTGGTTTTTTGGTTTGTTGAGCTAAAACAGGGAAGAATCCCCTCAATTTTTGAAGGTGGTTGGATTTGAATAAAAGGTCAAGGCATGATCTTAGGAAAGATCTTCAACTGAAGGAGAAGAATCCTCAACTTATCCCAAATATATCTCAAGTGGTTGGGCCTCTCCAAGGTTATATAAGGAGGCCTTGTCATGGTGAAAAGGAGAGTAGAGACTAGATATTGATACCAAACTTATGATCCTATAAGTGGTATTAACAGAAAAGATTGGATATGTGAAACTTATGATCTCATAAGTGAGATGTCATCAAAGCAATTAGTGTAAATTAATTGAGCAAAGGGGTTGGACAAGGAGAGATGGAAGAGGTTTTTGCACCTCCATCAAAGGATTGTAAGTACCTTTTACTTGCTCTCATTAATAATCAATGCTTGGCCTGTTTCTTTCAAGTTTATGTTTGTTCCACATGAATTTGTCTTAGGTAGATAGATCTATGTTTGAGCTAATCTCAATAGAATAGGAAGTTATTTGTATCTTTTTTTGTTTTACAGGACCTATCGAGGAGCTCAGGATTGGAGCTCATCTTGGATCTTGCGAGGACAAACGTCATTAACAAGGTACATATCCCTCTTCTTCATCTTCGTATATTATCTTAATTAGGTCTAAAAAAGATGTTAGTGTCCATGTTAAGCACTTTTTTGTCTTGGCCTTAGGAGTCTAGAGACCAAGAGGGAATCCGCTTGTCCACAGTAGGATTCACCTGTAACAGAAATTGGTGACTCCACTGGGGAGGAGATTTGATTTTTGTTTCCTTTCCTAGATCTTGTTTTGACCCTTTTCCCACTCATTTGACCTTCTCTATATTGTTTTTTATTCTTAGATCTGATTGATTGCCTCTTTCTTTCATCTTATTCACCTTGATTGACTGAGTCTATTTGGAAATGCGGTTTTCTGAGTTTTGAGAGCAAAGCGCTCCCCCTCCCTTGCTATCAAAGCGCCAACACTCCCCATTAGCCTTACACGGAGTGTTGGAACGCTCCGGTGCCCTTACACTAGAGCGCTGCCCCCTTTCTGTGAGAAATTCTCCAGAATTTTCATCCTCTGAAGCTATTTCTTAGTTTTGTCATTAGCTCAGGAGTTTTATAAATCTCATTTCATCTTGGTATTGGCCTTCAACACCCTGTTTTCTAAGAATTGATCCTTTCTTTGTCACTCTTTGTCTTTGATGACCTAGAGTTAACTTGTTGTTTTCTTTTCATTTATCTAACTAAGTGGAAGCTTTTGTGATGAAATTCAAAGGTTTGTGAACCTTTCCATTTGATCTTTGAGGTCAGTTTTCCATATTTTCTCTTTTGTTTGAGGTTTTTGGTTCTTGTTTGCAAATTTGGTTATCTTTGTCCTTCTTGTCTATTTCATGACGAGAGTGTATTTTTGTTTTGTGTGAGGTTTTCTTTTGATTGTTTAATCCTAAATTTTCATTGACATTAGAAGTCTTACATCTGATTATCATTCACATATAAGAAAAAGGACATATTTTAGTGATTGGTTTGGATATTAGAAGGCATTTCTAAAATTGTTTTAGCATTACATTGGATTTGATTGAGAAACAATTGTATGAGGATGTTGCATCTCAGTGTTTGATAATGAAACGGATTTTCTCTCTTTCTCTTAAATAGACATTCATCGAAAGACAAGACTACTTATCATTATTGTGCATTTTTGGGAATTGAGTCACAATACCATCAGTTTCACTTTCATACACCCTTGAGTAAAGAACAACTGTAAAATTATCGCTAATTAAAATTTATCTAGAACATTTTTGTTTTTAGAATCTTCCACCAACATTAGACTAGGACTAGTAATTTGGATTAGGCCGTGAGTACAACTCTCCAAAGTTTTTCAAAAGAAACATTAGCATCTTGTGATAGGGAGAGAAAATCCAATTGTCATATAGGCTTTCTGGGATCCCCCTCTCACACAGGGGTTACGCACGAGGTCGCATTCGGGAGAATTACAGAGATTATCCTTCTGTGGTTCAACTATTTGTAGTGGTCGGATCATATATTGGGGGTCTCTTGAAGGTATACCCACGATTATGTGTGGGAGCCTCTTGAGTTGATTTCGGACTTGTTATCCTACCCATGCGTTCGGATCAAACTGTCGATTATACCCGCCCAAGGGTTGACTAGGAGTTGGTGTCCTTAGTTGCCATAATCTTTAGGTACTTACACAAGGTGACGGTGAAGGGAAGTCTCACTATACTTGGAACAGACATTGTTCAAACTCACTCAGGCTCCTTGCAGGGTAAATCCACAATTACTACGTGGAAGCTTGCACCAAGGTGAAAGTTCGTTAAGTAGGTAGTCATTGTAACTATTCCACCATATCCTATCCCCTTCTTGACTTGATCACGCGATGTTGGATTTCATCACCAACTAGTACGGTCATTAAGAGAAGGTTTTGTTTGCTTGGTTTTGATTTCTATATTTTATTAGCGTATGTTGTTTCTTTTCGTTAGTTGGCCCTAGATTTTCAGCGTGTGCTATTATTCTCCAAAATTGAGCCTGTAGACGATAAAGGTATTCGTCAATCGTGTAGGATGCAAGGGTTGCCTCTAGAAGGCTACCAACCCTTAGCTCCTAACCCTCCAGAAGACAACTACCATGGAGAGGTAGAAAATCAATCTGACGTTGGGAGTGTTGTTACTCCTCTATTAGACAATCCAGAAGGCTCTTTGGTTACATTTGAGAACCCCACTCCTCGCACTACATCTATGTCGGCAACCCCTCTCGAACCACTTTTGCTTCATTTAGACTCCCTTGGGAACGTCATAGATGAGGAGGTCCCACAATTACCTGCAAGAGCTTTTACTAAAACACATATGGGATCCACAGAACCAATCTTTGGTGATGAGTATAGGACTCCTATTCGTCCTACCACTGCAGTAGATACAAATCCCACACCTGCTCGTTATGTATGGAGGAATTCATCAAGACGTGATCTCTATGAGCATTTTGAATCCATTCGACAACCCTTTAATCCTCATGACCCTCCTGTTGAAACGGGGCCATCCGGCCAAACTATGAATCACCCCATCGATCAGGTCATTAACCCTAATGTTACGTCATCACAAGTCCATCCTAATGTTGGACTCATCACCTCTACTCATTCCCAAGGCACTTCGATCCCTACCCCCACTTTTACAAACTTTCAGTCTACAGGCCCACATGTTCCGCACGATCCTGTTGGGACATCTTTGCACCTGAGAATGTAGACCCTTGCCAGCCAAATACAACAAACTAGAGGGAAACCACCATCTAGCGAACCTATCCCTCCTAGAAGACCACCATCCTATGGTTGGCCTACCCCTCCCGGGGGACAGCCCCCTTTTTATGTTCCTCCAGGAGGGAAACCTCCCTTTGCCAGTCATACCCCAGTCGTTGATCCACCGCTGGCAAGGGGGAAACCTTCATTTGCTAGAAACCCTTCACAATCCTAAGCAATATCTTCGGGAGGCATGTTTACCCAACCCCACATTGGGGGGCACTCATATCATAACCCACAAGGAGGAGTATCAAATCCTGTTCCTTCCAGACCATCTTATGGACAACCTTATCCGAGTGGCATCCCAAATACCACCCGGAGTCCTCAAGGACAACAACCTTATCCTCCCCATGGGCTTAATGTGTATTCGCCTCTGGGATCTACTTCTTACCCTCCTCAAGGGAAACATGTTTATACTCCTTATGGGAAATCAAATCACCCGGCTTATAATGCTCATAACCCACCGGATTATGCAAATGTTTCTCAGCCATCATGGAATCCTGTTTATCCTGGTCAGCAACAACCATATGTAGGAGGACCTACCAATTACAATTATCCACCTAACCCAGTTTATCGTCCTACTGGTGTTCCTATGCCACACCAGTATCATCTACAAATTAACCGACAGATACCTTTCCTTGCAACTCTGGATCTCCCAGAATTGTCTCGGTTAACCAATGATCCTATTTTTCATTCACTGTTTTGGCCAGTTATTCCAGCTAAATTTCCTTCTGATATTCCAAAATTTGACGGAAAACCTGGAGAAGATCAAAATAACCATGTGATGACTTTCCATTTGTGGTGTTCTTCAAACTCCTTCATGGATGATTCTATATGTTTGCATCTTTTCCAATGAACACTTACGGGCTCTGTAGCAAAGTGTTATATTAAGCTACCACATGCTTCTTTTCATGATTTCAACTCCCTTGCCATGTCTTTCCTCACGAAATTTCAACTACCTATTCCCTATGAGACAGGTACTGTGTTGATTAAGGTTGGTTTTCAATGATGTCAACCCTTGAAGAAAGACACGTAGCACAAAGGTTTGGGTAATGGACCCAATATTGTTTGATGTAAATATGACTCATTATTGTTTTTTCATGGTTGATAAGAAGTAAATATGGATGAACTCCAAAGTGGTCCCCTTATGGTGAAAGACCTCACGGGAAGATGCTTTGTGAAGTAAGAGAACCCATGCTTAATTGTGGAATAATGAGATGAAGGAAAGTGAACTTGTCAGGGAAAATATCCTAGATGGATAGTGCTTGTCATGTCATTTCCGGTGGTATGTGTAACGTCACATAATTCCTCACGGTTAGAGAGT
>ML834804.1:82632-95609 GCA_009831015.1 Picea engelmannii
CCGATAACAAAATTGGCGACCATACTAGGGATGAATCGACCTTTTTTGGTTATTTTTCCTCTTATTTGATTTTAGCCTGCCTTCTTTTGATTAATTTCATTCTCTGAGTCTGTGGGTGATCCATCTTGACTCCCTGAGTCTGAAGGTTCATTGAGGAATTTTGTCTTTCTTCCCAATTTTCTTTATTTTTAGAGATCATCGCATTGTTCCCTATTGATAGCCTGCGATGATCCTATGTCATCGTACTCTACTAGTGTAGACCAATGCGATGATGTCGCACTGTATTCTATTGACATCCTGCGATGATTCTATATTGTCGCACTATACTCCTCTGCAGCCTGCGACGATTCCTGTAGGAATTGTTGGGTGACAGTCTTTTTTTCTTTTCTCTACCTAGTTTTGTCTTTACTGCCTGGGATGAACTTTTTGCACTAATGAATGATTGATTTACAAATTTTAAGCCTACATTTGATTGATTTTCGGAAATTGAAAATCTTCTTTATAAGCTTTGCAAGTTTTGCTTTTGATTTCTTGTCACAAGGGTATAATCTCAAGATTTTGGTCCTCAGTGCTTGTTTGATAAGGGGTCTTTGATTTCTTTTGAGTTTTGGATCATTTTTACTTTCTTCATTGTTAATTGATTAAGAGACAATTTTTTTTTTCATTTGACAAATGTTTTACTTATCATTTCATTTTTGCTTACATTGTGAGTTTGATTTGCGAATAGTGTTGAGAGTGCACTAGTTTTCTTGTACCATGCTTTCTTTTCTTCATTACATATTTGATCTAATTTGAGAAAGAAAGAACTGAAGTTATTCTTCTTTTTAGTAGTCTTTGCAAGAAAATTGTTGGATACAAATATTTGTAAGAAGAGTAAAAATTATAAAATTTAGTAGTTTTGATTATTTGGAATATTTTTCATTCAAAAATTGAGAAATTGTGTTTCGTAGCTTTTGTATTCTGAAAAGAGAAACCTTCTCCCTATTGTAATTAGAGTTCATCAAATTAAATGATTGCATACCATCTCTTCTTTCATTTTATTGGGTCAAGGTCAAATACATCAACAATTTTCATTTCTGTTTCCCTATTGAGTAAGCAACAACCTTTAAAATACAACGTAATTTTTAAAACTATTAGCAACTTTTATTTTCTAGAAATTTTCGACAGCAACATTAGCTAGGATAGCGCTTTGGAATAGGTTGTAAGGCACACTCTCCAACTCATCAATACACACAATAGCATCTTGTGATAGGGAGAATTCAAATCCATTTACTACATTTTTTCCTAAGAAGCCCTTCTAACACAAGGGTCAATCACGAGGTCGCATTAGGGCCTACAAAGTTACTCACCCTGCTTTTTTGGTCTTAGTGTAGAGATTACACATATTATTGGGGGTCACTTGAGAATAAAATCCTGTGGGGACCTTCTCGAGTTTATTTCGGGCTTAGATACCTTGCCTTTGCGCGTGGATCGGACTGTCGATTATTTCCCCATGCATCATTGTCGTAATTGGTAACCTTAGTGGCCTATCTCTTTAGAGTCTTTACACGAGGTGACTGTGGAGGGGCAAGTCTTCATGGTACCTGGAATCGACGTTGGCCAAACTCACTCGGGCTCCTTGGAGGGTATACCCATGATTATGTGTGGGATCTTGCACCACGGTGTAAGTCCGTTAAGTAGATCGTCAACGTAACTTTTCCACCTGCTTTATCCCAGCCCCTTCTTGTCTTGATTTCGCGACATTGGATTTCATCACCAACTAGTGACTTTGAAACAAGAAGGTTTTTTTGCGTGTTTGATATCTAGATTTTATTAGTGAGTGTTTTTTGTTTCTCTAGTTGGCCATAGATTTATTTTATTCTTTATTTGGTGCGGCCAAAATTGGCCCTCACCATTCATGTAGGATGCAAGGGTTACCTTTGGAAGATCCGAAAGAAAACACTCCTTTTCTTCCTAACTCACTAGAGGGTTCTCCTGAAGGAGCAGTCAATAATGACGTAGCCTCTGAGATTGGAAGTTCTACTCCATTAGAAGAATCAATACTCCCCGTAAATCCATTATTGAGTGTTGTACGAGATCCACTTTTGCTCCGGATAAATTCTTTAGGAGACGTTGTTGCTAAAGATTATACTAGAATACCTATTGGACCTCATGCATAGTCTGGCATAGACAATTCGCTCTTTCAGAGTGAGTCGTTTAGAACTCCAGTTCATACTGTTGGAATTTTAATCCTAGCTCCGTCCTTGTTCGTTCTCTTTGGAGGACCTCTTTGGGACATGATATTTTTAATAAACTAGGAATGAGTCCTAATCAACCTATGGAATCACATACTCCCGTGACTTCCACTACTTATACAATAACTTTAGATCATTTTACTGGCACGACCAGTAATGTTGTCACAGTTTCTGAGCAATTGTTGGTTGGTTCTCACACAATTCTTCCTCTCCAACTCGCTAACTCTACGATGGCCCCACAAGCTACGTATGTTTATGTCAGAAGTGAGGTAATCACTCAAGCTCCTACTGGAACACCACTTCTGCCCAGATCAAATCTATCACTTCCTCATGGGTATAACGCTTTGAATACTTCCATTGCTAATCATGCCCAAAATCCATCTAGAGGGTCTAATATTTTTGTTCCTCCTGGGTACAATGCGGCTAGTAGTTTTGTTCCTACACCTACCCAGTTTCTCTCCAAGGGGACTAACATTCCTCCTCCAACTTCTCCTGGAGGATCTAATCGTCTTGGCCCAAGTAGATCTAATCAAATTGGAGGCATAAGTCATTCTGTCACTTCTGGTTTTCAAATTCCCATTGGAGGACAACCTCAAGTTGAGGGGAAAACCCAAGTTGGGGGTCATAACCCAGTGTATGGGTAGTATATCCCTGGATTACAGTCTCAACCTTGGAATTTTCCTTTCTAAGGAAATCAACAATCACCTAGGGGGAAACCTCCCCAAGTTGATTCTTTTGTACCCCCTAATCTCGGGCAACCATATCCAGGTTCTATGAATCCTACTTGGGGTCAAAGTTTTTAGTCTAACGCTCCTTTCCAAGGGAGATTACCTAATCAACCAACTCATGTTGTCTATTTGACTCAGAATCCTCCGCCACTGAATTTGTCAGTACTCTCTAACTATCTACAAACTACTTATGGTTCTACTGGTATACCTACAAGACTGCTCCCTCAAAACTACTAGTTTCCTCAAGTGAACAGAAAATTGTTGTTTCTTTTTACTTTGGATTTATTGGATTTATCTAGGATTTTGAATGATCCTATTTTGCATTCTCCTTACTAGCCTGTCATACCTTCCAAGTTACCATCTGAAATTCCTAAGTTTGACGGCCGATCAGGAGAAGACACAAATAATCACGTCATGACTTTCCATATTTGGTGTTCATCCAACTCCTCGATGGATGACTCTATTAGATTACGTCTTTTCCAATGAACTTTGACAGGTTCAACAACCAAATGGTATATTGAATTGCCCCGAGGATTCTTCAATGACTTCAATACCTTAGCTATGGATTTCTTAACACATTACCAATTACCAATACGATATGAGATAAGAACTGAAATTTTGAGTTCATTTAAACAATAATCTTCTACTCACATTTCCGATCATATTCATGAGTGGAGGAGGAGAAGATGTTTAATAAAAGTTCCCCTTCTTGATCAACTATTGGCCGAATGGTTTACCAAATCCTTCATTGGTCCTATATCCTGTGATGTTTCCATGGGTGGTGTCGTCACTGAAGAGCAGGCGATTAGTCGTGCTCAATATTTGGATCTCTTTTATTCATAAACTGACACACTATATGACTTGATCCCTGATGCTCCTCGCCCGTCTACAAATCCAACCCCAACACCTCCAGTAGCTTCTCATGCTGTTGATGGTGTGATTGGAACTTTTCATGTTGAAACTCAGTCTAAACAAGCCAGTCATTCCAATCCCAAGTCTACTACTCATAATGTACAAAATACTCCTCCTCTGACTCCTTCTCCTGGTAAAACTTCTGAAATTAATTTAGTTAAATCTACACCTACCAGTAAAAATCAAAATAAAAAGAAAGGGAAGGGTAAGAATAAAGAGGACAAAAATAATAATTAACAATCTGATAAACCCAAGACTCAACCTGCTAATGAAAAAGACAAACACAAACCTCGTTATCCTTTCCTTATCTGTGGTGAGGATCATTATACAAAATATTTTCCACGATGTGTTGAGGTTACTAAGTTCCTGCAAGGGACCAGGACACCTACTACACCCGTCATTTTATCACAATCGTTTCCTTCTCAGCAGCAGGCCCAATTGGTCATTCATGACCAACCTTCTCCCTCTACCATGTATTATGTATTTATGTGTACTGGTGACTCCAAGAAGAACAAATTTGCAGTCACTACTCGAGCCAAAGATTATTCCCCTTCAAAAGAGAAAGTTGATGATTCACCACCTCCGTTGGTTCAACCTCCTCCACCAACTTCACCTCCAACTGGTTCTCTTCATCTCGAATGATCGGGCCTAGACACAACTCTTCGTCCTCCTCCTAAGGGCATAGTTTGAAAGTCATCGTTTAATCCTCATGCACGTGCTGCCCAAAACTACAGTATTGTAGAGGACCTTGCGCATGCACCTTCTGCGATGTTGGCTCTCGAAGTCCTTCAAAGTTTTCCTGCCCAACGGAAGGCACTGTTAAAGGCTACTGGTGGAATTGATCCTACCGATACGAACTTGATAATATTTGACTTGAAAGATCATATTCCAAGGATTCCTCCTCAATTATCATTTCAAATACAAGTTGTAGTGGAAAATAAGAATATTTGTCGAACCATTATTGATGAAGGAGCCTCGACTTGCATCATCTCTGCCACCTGTTGGAAATCCATTGGCTCTCCTATCCTTACCGAGTCACACAATACTCTAAAAGATTTTAATGGTACAGGGTTTAAACCTTATGGTGTTCTTCCTTTGTTGTCTATTACGTTAGAAGGTAAAGTTGTTAATGTTGAGGTTGAAGTCTTTGATGCACCTCTCGATTACAACCTTCTACTTGGTTGTAGTTGGATTGATTCCATGCGAGCAGTTGTTTCTACTCTTTTCCGTGTGTTACATTTCCCGCACCAAGGAAAAGTTGTTACTTTCGACCAACTTACCTTCTTTAATTTTGATTCACGTAATAGAAACATACCTTTTATTGTGAAAACACCTCCCAATTATGAGAATGTCAGTGTAGGTCTTCTAAAAGATTCAACGTTAATGGGTACGTTCCCTATTCCACCACCTGATATTTCTCCTCCTTTTGTCGCTTCGATTAACATGATATCAACCACTGTTGGTGAAACCCCTAAATCTTATGACCCTTGGATAGTACCTAGCTCTGATGATTGTCTTCATTATAGTGACCGAATTCTTTTGAGTCCGGTAGAATTGGCTTATAAAGATATTCAATCGACAACTTCTTCTCCTCATTCTCTCTTAGATATGTCTCAGGATCTGTTTCACGTAGTGTTTCACACTGATGAAATGATCATGAAAATCATGTCTATGGAAGATACCCCATGGGACGATGGGCATCATTGTTCTATTCTCTTCCTGGAACCCAAGACCATAGAGAGATATCAACATATTTCCAATCCATCTACTGTTGGTACTACTTATTCTGTGCCTGAAACAACACACGATGTTTTGTATGAAGGGAACTTGGGAAAAATTTCACCTACCATCCCTCTTGATATTTCGATTAAATCTGGAGTCGTGGAAAATGTTCACATCGGTGCCTCATGTTCTGCTAATGAGGTTCATATTTATAAATCTCTTTTCCAAGAATTTCATGACGTTTTTGCTTGGAGTTATGAAGAAATTCCTGGCATTGATCCAGATATTGTTGTACATGAGATTAATACTTACCCGGACGTTAATCCCATTCAACAGAGACTTCGCCCGGTACACCCACGCAAAATTGCTGCTTTTAAGCTCGAAGTTGAAAAACTTCTTAAATCCAGTTTTGTATATCCGGTGGCTTTGACTAATTGGGTGTCCAATATTGTTCCGGTTACGAAGAAACAAGGCACAATACATGTTTGTGTAGATTATAGAGATATCAACAAAGCTTGTCCCAAAGACAATTATCCAACCCCTTTTGTTGACCAGATTGTTTACGATTGTGCCGGGACTGAAATATTCTCCTTGATGGACGATTTCTCTGGCTATAATCAAATCAATATTTTACCTGTGGATCAACATAAAACTACTTTCATTTTCCTTGGGGAACCTTCGCATACCGGAAACTACCTTTTGGTCTTAAAAATGTTGGTGCGACTTTTCAACGCGCCATGTCTTATGCTTTTCATGACATTAAGCACATTGTACAACCTTACCTAGATGATCTACCGATGCACTCTATGCGTTGTCAAGATCACCCGACACATCTACGAGCCATTTTCCTACGCTGTCGTTATTATCGCATACGATTGAATCCACACAAATGTGTTTTTTGTGTGGAGTCCGGAAGACTTCTTAGTTTTATCGTGTCTACACATGGGATTAGAGTGTACCGTTTGAAGGTTGAGGCTATCCTCAATTTACGTCCTCCTTCCACATTATGTCAACTCCAAAGTTTGCAAGGGAAGGAATTTTTTTTACGTCGATTCATCCCTAACTATGATGAATTAATGAAAGGATTTACTCAACTTCTTAAAAAGGGTTACTATTTTGTATGGGACGACACTACCAACAAATCCTTTGAAGCTTTGAAACTCTCCTTGACCCGTACACCACTTTTATTTCCACTTATAGTTGAGATTATTTCTTGTACTTAGTTGCTTCAGACTCTACCATTGCTATGGTTCTAGTCTAAGAGGATGATTCACATGATGAACATGTTATATACTATCTGATTCGGAGTCTCACGACTACCGAAACCAAATATTTTCACATGGATAAATTGGCCTTGGCAGTTGTTCAAGTTGTTCAACATTTTTGTCACTACATCTTATTACACACAACCACCGTCATTTCTGATTGCAACCCCATGCAACACATCCTTACTCGACAATTGTTGGGGGGTAAATACTCTAAATGGATAGTTATTCTCTAGGAGTTTCATTTGGAGTTTGAGCGCACCAAATCAAAGAAATATTTGGTTTTTGTCGAATTGATATGTGACCTTCCCTGTACTGAATCAAAAAATGTGGCAGAAGATTCCTTTCCTCACGAATCTCTCTTTCTGATCAGTTCTGATCACATATGGTATGGAGACATTATCATTTATCTCCAAAACCAAACTTTTCGTCCCGATCTTTCTAGTACAGATCGTCATCGTATTTGGTATCAAGCCCGTCAATACATTATCCTTGGTGACACTCTTTACCGTTGTGGTATTGATTCCATATTTTGACGATGTCTCACTTATGATGAAGCTGAGAAAGATTTGAATGACTGTCATTCCAGAGCATGTGGCGGTCATATGTCTAGGTATGCCACTGCTCAAAAGATCTTACGAGCTGGTTACTTATGGCCTTCATTGTTTAAGGATTGCATTGTTGCCATCCAAAAATTCCACGCTTGTCAAACCTACAACAATAAGATCCGATCTCATCTTGCTCCTCTTCACCCTGTAGTTTTTGTTGGTCCATTCGCTAAATGGGGCATTGAATTCATGAGATGTAACCCTCACTCAGTTGGGGGGCATGGATACATCATCGTAGTCGTGGATTATTGCACTAAATGGGCCGAGGTGATGCCTACATTTGATAATACCGGGAAAACTGCAACATTATTCATATTCAATCATATCGTTACTAGATTTGGTGTCCCTCAAGCCATCATCACTGACCAGGGTAGTCATTTTTGCAATTTCATGATGTCTGAACTTACCGAGAAGTTGGGTTTTCACCATGAAAACTCAACACCTTACTATCCATAGGCCAATGGCTAGGTTGAAGCAATTAAAAACATTCTCACTAATATGCTTCGACGGATGATAGGAATTCACAAGTCAAGTTGGCACACGATGCTCTTTTCAACATTATGGGCCTATTGGACATACATTAAGTTTGCCATAGGGTTCACACCTTTCCAATTAGTATATGGTATCGAAACAATTTTTTCGATTGAATGTGAAATCCCATCTTTGAAGCTAGCTATCGAACTTCTCCCTAACACCTCAACTGAAGAGGAACGTCTCTTGTATTTGATGCAATTAGATGAGACTCGCTGTGATTCTTCCTTCATCATTGAAACTCAGAAAAAGTGTGTCAAATCTCAATATGACAAACATGTCAAACCACATGTTTTTTCTGAGGGTGATTTGGTGCTTCTTTACAAACACGATCGTGACTTATTAGGGGATGGAAAATTCAAGCCCATGTGGCATGGCCCTTATATTGTCAAATGAGTGTTGGAGAAATGGGCTTATGAGCTGGTAGATTATGATGAAATTCCTTTGAGTGAACCTAGAAATGGGCTTTACTTGACAAAGTACTATGCTTAAACCATTTTTGCATAAGTGCTGTGTATTTTTAGTGTATCATACTCTTGTGTGCTTTTTCATTTTTGTTCCACCTTTAAGCTGCTTACCTTTAATTATGCTTGGTTTCTATATGACGGTGTCTTCGCTACCTTATATTGGCTTTGTTGATGGTTCTAGTCGCAGTACTCAAAATCTAGCGTCTGTTGCATGGACAATCTATGTACCTACAGATGACTTGATCAGTCTACATGGTGTTTTCCTTGGTTGTGAAACTAATAACATCGCGGAATAGAATGAAGTTATCAATTTTCTAACTGAAATCATTTCACTTGGAATACGTCATCTTATTGTATGACTTAATTCACAGTTAGTAGTACTGCAATTGAGTAACATTTATTCCATCTGAAGTCCTACTTTGTTACGGGTATATTTACAAATTCTCCTCTTGGAAAGACATTTTGATTACATTGAGTATCAACATATTCCTAGATGTATAAATGCGTTGACAGATGCATTGGCTAATTATGTGTTAGACAAACATTTGAGACATTTATAAACCCAATCACATAGTTTACAAAAAAAAGTAAGCCGGTAGGAACTTTATATTTATACGACAAAAAGTTACAAAAAAGTGTTTGTCCAAAGATCAAAATATCAAAAAGTGAATCTCATGGCTTCATGTAAAAAAAGAATCATGGATGCTGCTCACTGTAACAAACAACTTCCTGTGCCACTTTACGGAGCAGTCAACCAATAGATGCAGATATGCCAATTGTGTGGTGTTGATAGTGCCTAGGAAGTTCATCCACTGTGGCATCATGGAAATTCATATTCATGGTTAGTCCCTCTAGGTTCTGTTCAATCGACTCGAGATCCACAATGGCTACCCCTGTTACAGCACCTCTCTCTCCTTGCCTCTGGATGAGAGATGATCTTGGAGGACGATAAGGCCCCACATCTGCGTTATTGACAGTGCTTGATTAGTCTTGGATAGATGACACAAAAAACATTTTATATAATTAAAATATCAAAAACATCATATAACAAAAATTTCCTTCTTACCTATGTCCCCCCACTGAGATCCCTCATGAAGAGCTAAGTCAAGATCCCCATGGAAATCTGTCTTGGAATATGCATAGTCCTCCACCATGATTAGTTGATTTCTCATCCATTGGAAGAAAACATCGCCATACTTGATGATATGAACGCCACCATGACGAACCATTATGTCTACCCACCTCTTCATCCATGGATCTTGTGGAGTGGGTATGCCCCGCTCCACCTGTAGACATAAGACAAGAACTCTCTCCAAGAAGGACACCAAAATGGACCCATAACCAAATTGTTTCAATCGACTGTTTCGACATTTTGTTAGTTGCTTTTTCATGCTCTTCAGGAAACCCTCACACTAGTTGAAGACCCTAGGTTCGATGCACTCTATCGCATACTGAAAATGGATTTGCAAAGACATATGGGGACATGCACTCCCTGCCATGCGAGTAATGGTATAAAGGATGGTTTGTAATGGTAAATCCCAAACATATCTGATGGCTACCTTGCCACTGTGTTTTTCTATACCCGTCACACAATGGTGAGAAACATAGTAATCCATAGGTTCTCCCCCACCCCTACTTCCTGTGAGTGTTACCCATGAACCATGATGAGACAACCCTGTCAGGAAGTAGATATCCTCTATATCCAATGTGAGTGTATGAACACCCATGCAAAAGGCTTGTTCGTTCACATTCCACATGTGAACCAAATAATCTAGTAACCTTAGTTGGGCTCTCATTCCATGAATCTTGAAAAACTTGAGTAACCCACATTGCCTAAGCGCCATAACTGTACCTGGGTCATTTCTGAGAAAACGATATTCTTCTTCATGCTCTCGTTCATTCCATTCGAGCATTTTGACCAAGGAAATCCTGCCAAGGAACATTAAGAGAATATTAGAAACATAAAAAATTCATTCATGGAAGTTTTGCTAGTTAGATTTATCTTTTAAAAAATTTGATTGTAGTCGTCGCAGGGCTGTGCTTTTACTCAGAGCGACGTCGCTACACCCTGTCTATTGGGTCCCCTGCGAGGATGTCAAATTGTCGCAGTTCACGATACTGTGGAACTGTGATGATCTCAATCAGGATCTCCAAAAATTTGAACCATGAAAAGATAAAGAAGAAGAAGATTACCTTTTTGACGAAGATGGTTCACAAAATGATCCACCAGGCTCTCTGAAATTGACAGTTGAATTTGGGGAGAAAACAGGGTTTTGGGGCACTATTTGGGTAAATTTGCAAATGAAATGGTAAAAATGGTGTTTTGGCCTATTTTATTGTTTTTTACCATATTTTATTGCAAAATTAAATTATTTTTTATATTTTATCCATGCCCTAAAGTCTAACCAACTTTGTGAAGTGTTTACTATTGCAGATTAAAAGGTCTAGGGATGAAATGTTTGAACAAGGGTCCACCCTTTTTTATTGTTTTTGTGTATTTTTCTTATGTACAAATGATTTTAGCTTTTTTTTTTTATGAAAAACTCCGAGCACAGTCTTAATTCTTTCTCATGATCGTGAAACCATGAGAATGTAATCGAGTAATATTTTGTCGTTTTTTTGAACTCGCATTGGTAATACAAAAAATGAAACCTATGGAGTATCCTTTAAGATCTTTTCAAGATCCCTAAACATGAAAATATAGTCGAGAGACCTTGTTATTTTCACGCTCGTAAAAGTATTTGAAGAAAATGTCTGATGAGTGGTAGATTATCTCTTTTTTGGTCTCGTCAGACTAACTTACGAAAAAGGACTTTATGGAGTTCTCTTTAAGTCTTTTTCAAACTCTCTAAAAATGAAAAACCTCTGAGTTTTCTTTCTTTGGACTCCTTAAACAAATATCGAAAGACCCATATGGGATCGAACCACTCCTTCTTAGGTTTTGTTAAACATACTCCAAGGGACTCATCCGAAGGATGAGCTTACATTTACAAGCATATGTTATCCTCCTCAAGCTTGTGTAAAAATAAATAGGTACTCACCATAAATGGAGGGGGAAAATTTGGAAAGAAATTTGTCTTTGTATTTGTGTTAGTGGTAGTAATAGTCACTCTTGAACATGACACCCCCCTTCATCATTGTATCCAGGTTGGGAAATCCATTTGTATCTCATTTGACCATCCACATGTTCATATGTTGGTTCCTCCTTGAGTCAATGCTACCAAGACAACTGTCGTGTCGTTCATATGTTCAAGAGAATTCCAACCAAAACAAGCCTTCTATCGAGACGACCATCTGTAGTTATAAATTTTCTACCATGTCGACCTTCCCTGAGTCAGTTTCGAATCACTTTATACTCTGATCCCCTTCAAGTCTGTTACATATTTAATGTAATTTATGGGGGATACATCAAGGCCCTCTAATGACGAGTCTTTTCCTGTGGACTTCTACTCATTATCTAGGAACAAGACTTAGAAATTATTTAGTACCTTAGAGACTGCATTCCTCAATGGCAGGTTTCTTCGCTTTCAACAATGGGTTCACATCAATGAACCCTGATTGGAAGATTCCATCGAGTGTTCGACTTTAATTTATTCATTCACATTCGTTGGATTGTACTAGAGTACCTTAGGAGCCATTGACCCAATGGTGATATCCCTTTCACTTGTTAATGGTTTTCATTAATGACCGGTAATCAAGTGGTTTCTACCATGTTCGACTTCAACACCTGTAATCACATGGCTAGATTCGTACTTAGGGATGATTGAAATGAATACCTTGGATCTTATCATTTTGATCTAGGTTGCAACAGAGTATTCATAAGTTTGTACTGACACATAGATCCACTATGTATGTCTCGTGGCTATGTCAAAATATGAATTCTTGTAGAGCATAGATCCACGGTGTATTTCTAGTGGCTATGCTGAATCATGATGACATGGATCCACAATGTATATTTAGTGGCCATGATTCACTTAACACTTATGATTAGATTCACTTGTAGTTTGAGCATGGGAATGCCTACCTCAGAAGATGGTATGTTATTATGCAGATGCTTGATTGTTTGCAAGTTTTCGATCGATGCACTCCTTGTTTTTTACACACACATTCTACAAAGTATTTCAGCTGTCACAAGTTCCAGTTTCATACTTTTGGGGGAATTCAGTTACACATTATTTTTGTCACCCCATTGATCAATTGAAAACATGTGCTTAACTCATTTCCATGTTCCCTGAAAATATTAAAAGAGACTTTCTCAATAAGAAAAGTGGTTTTCTTTTCCTCTTTCAAAAGCTATGACAAGGAAGGTCACCGCACCCTACTCTATGCATGGGGTGCGAAGATTCCTAATCATCACAATTTGCATCAAATCTGGACTGTGACGTCGTCACAGGTTGCATGTGCATAGGGTGCGACAATGCCTAAGCAAAGGAAAAGTCAAAATTCATGAATGTTCTAGAAGGGAATCTTCTAGAAGATGAGGTGGCCTCCAATCGGTTTGGATCTTACT
>ML834805.1:30057-49274 GCA_009831015.1 Picea engelmannii
CGCCTAGCCCTAGGACATCAATGGATGTCCTAGCCCTCCGAGCCCAAAACCTCTGCAGCCCCCCCGGTGCACTGTAAATCCCACTGTAGATTTCACTCTCCAATCCTCCAAGCTTCCCCTCTCGTAGAATTCCCTTCTCCCGTCTCGTAGAATGAATGAATGAATCCATCAAGTCCCTCCATAATCCTTCTCCACCTCCCTTATTCCTCTTTCACCGCCCTTACATTCACTCCCCCCACCAAATACCTTATCCCTTTATTAATGCCTTATCCATTCATTTATTACTTATTAATTGTCTTATCCTTTATTTAAATGTTTCCCTTTTACGTATTGGTTACGTTATCCCCCTATGGGATACATAACCCCATTTAACATTATATTTTATTTTCCCCCCTTTGTTTAATACTTAATTAATCAATTAATTAATTAATAATCAATTAATTAATTAATAATCAAATTAATCATTAACCATTAATTAAAGAGTTAATCATACTTAAACTAATCATAGTCAAAATAATTAATTAATAACATATAATTAATTAAGGTTATTTAATAATTAATTATAGTTTAGCTAATTTTTAGGATTATTTATTAAATTATTCATATCAATAATTAATGGTTGTTACAAAAGATGCATATAAACAGCAGCAATAAACAATGAACAAAAAACACATAACACAACAAATGATAAAGGAGTTGACCCCTCTCTTGGGCTACATCTCCTGGTCCAGCTTCCAATGGATCTTTTGTATTATTTTATCAAAGTGCTCAAATATGTGCTTTACAATGCTCAAAATTCCAAATAGACAGCTACAATGGCTTCAGAACGTCCAAAAACCCCTAGCTGGGCTTTTTCGGCACCTCATTTGGCCAAAAATTGAAGAAGATAGGCTTCTTGGAAGTTCCCCTTCAAACTTGTTGTCTCTGGATCGCCAAAATGCATCCTTGTTGCCTCAACCTAGCCCCCACGTGATTTTATGTGTTAAAACTCAGCACCGGGCGCAACCGCACAACCGATACAAATTGTAAAACGGTTACATGCTGACCCTTAACCGTCTAAGGCCCATGGGCATGTGAAGTGCCATACGAATGCATGAATATATATAAAGGGCCAAAGTTTAAAACGGTTAGAAAAGGGGCGCCCATGGTCACATTGTATATCCATATGACCAGGGCTCATATGAAAAGGCTATATAATAAATGGTCGGAGGGCGTGCATATAGTAACGTGGTTACATTGTATACACACAGGATCGGGGGCCGGGGCTAAGCCCCGACCTAGTCCGTGCCCCAACATTCAACACATTTCAATTTAAATAAAATGTTTTCCATATATATAACAAGGCTCATACGGTGGTGCACCGGTCGGCGGCCCTTCCCAAGTCTCTTCCCCTGCCCGGAGGTCGCGGGGTCGACTCCGGCCAACAACATAATTTTAAACCAATGTTAGGATGACACGTTGTGGCCATTGATTGGGCCATGTGTCACTATCCCATTCACTGCAAACAATCCACGTCATATACCAACTGTCCACACAATGGCCTGCCACGTGTCGTACGGCCTGCCACGTCAACATTTGTATTCACTTTATAGTTAGCATCCCTTATTTTTTTTGTATGTTTCTCGTTTTGAATAGAACACGATATCTCTGTCTCCTGACATCCGTTTGAATCCAAACAAGTTGTGTTGGGATCGTGATGAAGAAGCCTATGCTCCTGTTCAATTTGAAGCGATTCCGAGCACTTTGAATTTTGAGAAAAATTTGATTCCCTGGATCAGCTGTCGCTCAGCTTCTTCCTGTGACAGCTTGACTATCACCTCTCCTTGTGTTGGCTCAAGTCCAACTTTTCTGAGCTGCTCCTGGGACTGGTATTCTCCCTCTGTCTCCAACCTGATCTATTGGATGTGCATTCCCTGCACCTTCACCCTTCTCTCCAAGGGTTCAATCTCTTCAAATAGAACAACAAAATCTATGCTATATGTTTCCTCCTCTTCTACTTATGTAGTGTCCAATACTAGAGTTACTTTTTGTTTGAATCCCTGGCTGAAAATTTTGAGCCATTCCAACAAATGCTCATCTTCTTCTGTTGCAAGCTTCAGTGTTGCAACCATCTCCTTTTTGGCTTCCTGGATGGAAATTTGAGCCATTCTTCTGAATTCTCTTCTTCTTCTCCTTGGGAAAACATCATTGTCTGCTCCACTTCTTCCTCTTCTTTGACAGTCTTTGTTGGCTGTCTTTTTTTTTTTTCTCCATCTGCAACACCTTCGCTCGCCTCAACTAGGCTATGTGGCAGGAATATCTGAATTCCCCCAATCATCAGAATGCTCTTCTGATCTTCCTTCTCTATCATCTCCTCTCGTTGATCTGAACTCACCTCTAAGTTCATGAGACTCTCATGTGACCTCATCTGCTCTCCCTTTCCCTCCTGGAAATATGGGATTTCCTCTCTGCCCTCTTGGCAGTTTATGAGATCAATCGATCTCATCTCCATCGACACTCCTTGCTGACATGAACTCACTTTTGAGCTCCCGAAACTTTCAGACAGTCTCATCTCCTTTTCCCTGCCCACCTAGAAAATTGGGAATTTTCTACTACCCACTTGGCAGTCTATGAGATCCTCTAGTGATCTCATCTCATTGCCCACCTGGAAACTTGAAAGTTCCTTGTTGCTCACTTGGAAACCTCTGAGATCATCCAATGATACCATCTCATTGCCCATATGGCAATCTAAACTTTCATTTCTGCCTTCCTGGCAGTTCACAAGATCCTCCAGCGATCTCTTCTCCTCGTCATCACTGAGATTCTTCCCAGTCTCTGGTTCACAGACATGAATCATCTCCTCTTCATCCATGAGGTCTTCCACATACCTCAGCCATTCCTTCAACAACTTTCCCCACCTTCAGGCCAATAACTCCTTGACTGGCTATTTCACTTTCATTTTCATGGGCCATTCATATACCCATCGCGATTTTGCATCTTGCTGCATTCAAAATGCAAGATCCTCCATCCTCACCCTTATCTCGATGAGTTCTTTGTCCATATCATCCTCTCTCTGCTGCTGGTGGTTCTTCTTTCCACCGCGTCCATGGCCTTCAGTAGCCATTTTCCTGTTCATGTCTGCCCTCCTGGAAAACTTGCTACTATCACTCTACAACCGTGAGTGCTCCCAGCCTTTTCTTATAGTCAACCTAACTGTCTATTTGTCGTTGTGTCCTGCAACAATCTCTTCAATCCTCTTCATATGAAATATACAGACGAAGTCTTACTCTGATACCACTCTTGACGGTATTAGACTACTTCTTTTCCTCTAGCTCACTCTGCCTGCAATATACAGACAAAATCAAGCTCTGATACCACACTGACGCCAACCCCCTACCCACGGGCCGAGATCCACACAAGATCATTCTAATCTCCTCGAGTTGAAGTAGCTCTTCGGGATCCTATTGGAACATCACAAATCCGATCCATAGGTCCTTCGTGAAAACCTGGCCTACGCAACTTAACACCAGGTGTGAGCCTCACATCCCCTTATGACCACAATCAGGCCTTAACGTGAGCGCCTCTTGCCACTCGCGAGTTCGTGAGTCGATGACCCTCGACTTCTCTTTCCCCAAATGTCGATACCCGAGATGGTGATATGGATATGGCTCCTGTCTTGCTAGCGCTTCTACAAGCAACCACCCTCTAGGGCTTAACTCTAACACACTTCACAACTTGTAGCTTCACGAGTTTGAGTGTTGAGTTCTCATGCTCCTCTTTTGCGAATCCCCAAGATGCGAAAGGTCAACGATGGGTGACCTTTTTTGAGGTGATGCGCGTACGCCACCTATCACCTTACTTCCACCTTTTCTGTTTTCTCTATATTTGCGCCACCTATCAACCACACGATCCCCACCAACTGTATGTGCCACGTGTTCGCACGAGCCCTCAACGCTCGGTACTTCATGAATTCTTTAGTTGAAAATAAACTCTCTCAAAACTCGAACCCCCATGTACGTGATACCACATGGAGATTTTGATCCAATGGTTCTCCCGTGTTTTTGGATCCAACAGTCTAGATCTCCTTCTCTACTCCTCGCAACTTGGAACTTTGTGCAAACCAAGAAATTTGGTTTGGCCTCCAAACTCATGAACCCCGAGTTCGCGATATGATCCAACGACTTATACAAAGCATGATCAACAAATCATGTTGATACTGGATCCTAAGGTGATAGGTTTCACCGGCTTCTAACCACCTTGTAACTCTTCCAAATCCTACAGTTCTCACGACTTCGCGAGTTCTCCACAGAGAATCCTGACTGTTTGCCTTTGCTTCTCAAGGACTCCTGGCCAATAACTTGGCATCCTCCTTCTGCAGTTACGAGGTTTAAACTTCACACACCTTCTCCAGATCCAATGGCTCATGACAACTCGACACTTCTCCATGAAGTGTCTCCACCGTCCGTTTCAACTGCTCTCCTACGTGACCTCCTAGAGGTTAAACTCCATGCACCTTCCTCCGAATCTAATGGATGTCGATCCTCAGTGTTCGATATGATGACCCAGACCTCTTCTCTCCAGCTGATCCATGACAATTGTTCTCCCTCTCTGAGCATGCGCTCTCTCCAAGCCTTGGAAGATTTCCAAGTTTCAAAGTCCTCGACCTTTTCTCCCTCTGCAAGCTCGATTCCTTTGGATATCATTTGCATTCTAGGAATGTTGTCCCTTCTTATATTTTCCTACTCGAACCTCTAAGGGATTCAACCCTTTCCTTCTCCTTCAAATGGAGATTGGTGCCCTTTGACAACTTTCTGCTCAAGCCCTCATTCCTGAGCTTAACAGAGTATTCAGTAACTCTGTGAGTGTCCCTCCTTGGGACACTTCTCTTATCTCAGAACTCGAAAGAGAGTTCTTCTTGGTGCACTCCTTACACTTGCTTGATGCCCTCCTGAAAATTTTTCTATAGAATCTTCAGTGATTTTGTCTTCTCACTGAGCTTGAAATAGAGTTCTCCTCAATGCACCCTGTGCATTTGCTCAATGCCCTCCTGGCAGAGCCTTTACAAAATTCTCAAAAATTTTGTTATCTCTGTGCCTTCCTCTGCACAGAATTACCTCCAAGGTGTTCAAAAACCTTGAGTCTTCCTCTTTGAGTCAATGACTTCAATTGGTGCGCCCTCCTGGCACGTCATTGTCTGAAATTATGTGGAATTCAGAAGTGCACTCATGCACTGGTTTTTTCTAGAGACCCCGGTACTCTGTCATGAAACCTCTTGCATGAAGCCACAAAGAATCCAAACCTGAAATCAAAGAACCCAACAGACAATGAATTATGTTTGTAACCTACAAATGCAAACTAACACATGTCTACAACATATCATCAACACATAAAGACATTCATCAACAAACATAGAATAACATGCAGGAAAAACTACTCTTGTTTGTATTAATCAAGAATTCATGATTACAATGTGTTTGAGCTCGAAATGCAACAGAGTCTCAGATTTCCTCTCCTATCTCTATTTTTCTCTCCTTTCTTCTTAATTGACTAACTGCAAAAATAAAAGAAGATCTTTTTACAAAGAGGGGATCCTCAAGCTCTTCCCTCCATCCTCACCAACTCTCATTAATTTACATTCAATTTCATTGAATGGCTATCTAGTCCGAATCGGATCTAGATCTCAGCCTTACACCCATTTAAGGCAACCTTTATCTAAGCTTGCGTACATGCATGGATTTTGGATCTACCAGCCTTACAATCATTTAATACAATAATTTGAAATTTGAAATTTTAAAGTGAGAGGGTTGTGCCTCTCCTCTCCATTGAACACACTTGATGTGTTGGCTGGTTGGCACGTAGATAGATTAGAGTGATGCTCCTGCATCACATACTCAAATAAATCTATTGAGGAGTATCATCACGGGTCAACCCAGCTCAGTCCACCGAGGAGTACGAACTAGAAAAATATCCCAACCACATGAGTTTCACCTTAAGGTTCATTGGGAACCAACCCAATATATCTTCATAGGTCAACCTGGCTTAGTCCATCAAGGAGTACGACCTGGAGAATGTCTCATGAAGCTAATCATCACATGTCAACCTGTCTCACTCCATTGAGGATCATGACATGAATAATGTCTCATGAAGATAATCATCACAAGTCAACCTGACTCAGTCCATCGAGGAGTACAACCTGGAGAATGTCTCATGAAGCTGCAATAATAAAAAATCTAAGAGATTCATATAGTTCTGGTTATCAAAATGAATCATGGTGGGATCCAACATCTACCCAAAAAATCCTGCAAGGAGCTTCCAAAGCCACATTGCTTCACATATTTGCATACACACTACAATATACTTGGCTTATATGGTACTCAAGGCCACATAATTATATTTCCTACTACACCAGGAAACCATGGAAGACCCCAAAATGAAGCAACACCCAAAGGTTTTATTCCTTTCAACTATTCTCCCTACCCAATTAGAATCAACATATCTCTACAATCTCATGTCAATACTGGAAGCATAGATTAGGCCATATCTAATTATTCCCTGCAAGTATCTCAACACATGCTTCACAACTACCTAGTGAAACTGTCTCGGATGACTCATGAACTGGCTAATTGCACTCACGACAAATAAAATATATTGTCTGGTGTTAACAAAATACATCAATGATCCAATCGATTGTCTATACATATTTGGATAAATCAAGTCTAAATTGGAATAAGACTCACTCAACTTCTTTAGATTCGACACCATCGGTGTATCCATGGAATTATATTCCAACATCCCAAATCTCCTTATAATATCAATTGTATACTTCCCCTAAATCAGGAAGATCTCACTAGTTCTTTGCCACACCTCTAGTCCCAAGAAATAGTGTATCATGCCAAGATCCTTCATTTCAAACTTAGAGGCCAACTCATATTTTCACCAATCAATGAGGCTCTCTACTCCAGTGAGAAATAAATCATCAACGTATAGGATCAAAATCAAGGACTCACAATACAAAACCTTATAGTATAGGTTCGCATCAACAACACTCTTGATGAAACCCAAACTCATAAGGTATCCATCAATCCTCACATACCAAGCTCGAGGTGCATGCTTGAGTCCATACAGGGCCTTCTTCAACCTGCACACATGGGACTCCTTTCCATGAATCAAAAAACCATCTAGTTGCTCGATGTACACTTCTTCCTCAATATATCCTTTGAGGAAGGTTATCTTCACATCCATCTGATGTAGTGTCCAACCCATGGTTGAAGTAAGGGAAATGATCATTCGAATGGAGGTGTACCGAGTAACAAGAGAAAATGTCTCCTAAAATTCTATTCCCTCTACCTGATAGAATCCTCTAACCATAATCTCGCTTTGTGATTCAAGATGTTCCCATTAGTTGTGTGTTTGATCTTATAGATCCACTTGGAATTCACCATAGAGTTCCCCTCAGGTCTCGAAACAATATCCCACACATCATTCTTTATGATGGACTGATACTCCTCCATCATGGAATCTCTACATACCTGCTGACTGGATGCCTCCTCATCACAGGAAGGATTAGAATCAATGATGTGGATCATCGCTGCAACATAGCTTGAGAATCTTTGAGGTCACTTACTTTTTATGAAAGTACCATGGGGCGTTGCATGTCCCTCTACCTCCTACAAATTATGACAAGCCCATACAAGCCTCTTCTATCCTACTGCAATATCTTAGAAAAAATCAACATGATCAAGAGGATAAAATACATCAACAGGCTCAAATGTCTATCTGGGATCAACTATCTCCCCTGAACTGTTGACAGGTGAAGAGGAGAATATACCATATCCTCCTTCCTCTCACTATCAATATCCATGTGAGATCCTCTATATATATTGAAGGATACCTCCTCCTCAAATGAAACATCCCTGCTCACCTCAATCTATCTTTGACCTAGGATGTAGATTCAATATGCCTTCTAATATTCATTGTACCCAACAAATGTACCCTTCCTTACTGAAGGGTCTAACTTTGTCCTTTTCGTGTTGGGTACATGAATGTATAAAAGACACCCACATATCCTGAAATGTCCAACCATGGGCTTCACTTCAGTGAAATCATCCTAGAAAGTCATGTTATTAAAAATCCAAGTCTGAATATCTCACATTATAAGTATCCACTCAAGGAAGGAACTATCATAGTCCCACACAAATATGAATGCACCAGGTCTAATATCCCCTTGGATCTGTTGTCACTGCTCAGAAAATACCGCTTGACATTCTTTCCAAGTGCATAGCCTCTGCAAATTCCATCATTCTCTACATGAAGTGTTGGAAGACCTATCACCATCTTCCCCAGAGCAGGAAGAGAACTATAATGTAAACGAAAAAGTCTCCTATGCCATAAATCACTCAAACTAATAGAATCATGGATCAGGGCTTAAACTGGTCGACCTTTCAATATGTACAAAACTCCTTGTGGTTATACTTCTTTATGTCTCAAACTAGAGACTATCTAATATGTTGTATTTTTCAACCATCACTATAGATCCCTCTCAGAGCTATCACTGGTGACCTGCCTCCGCGGTAACCTTATCGAAAAAAGAAACAAGAAAAACAACATATTCATGGCAACTTCCATGGGATTTAACAAGATAACCTACTTGGAACAAGAAACAATCATAAGAATATATCCTAGAGGAGATCAATTTAGCTTGCAAACAAGTGAATCTCATAATGATGATAACTACAATATATCAAAATGAAATAATGTTATAACAATAGATGCATATAAAAAACAATCAAACCTGGAGTCTTCATTTCCAGGGAGGGTGCATTGCTTCTCTGAATGCATTGGACCTGAGATCCTTTGGATATACATGTTTTCACTTGGACAAAAGATCCCTTCTCCTACAAACACCCTCGTTATAATGATACAATTTTAAATATATAAAAATGTGTACCTCTTGAAATTGTAGCACCATCCAACTTCTACTCTAATCTCAGGACTTGCACAACTGAAAACTAGAAACTACAACTAGTGACAAACAATTGCAACTGTAACTGCAACTGCAATAGGTACTACAACTGCAAATGGAATTATAGTTTCAACTATCCAATAGGTTGATCAACAATATTGATAAGGTTTAGGTATTGAGAAGCGAAAAATTGTAGCAAGGTGGTAAATATCACGATCTTCCTTCCAGTGATTAGATTGTTCTGAAGGAAACCTGTTCCGGTACCATGTTAATTTTTCATTAGGTTTGTTAACATTTGATTTACCATAGAAATTTAATATTATTTTTTCATGATCATTTTACCATAGGTGATTTTGCACCATCACCACCCAACCATCGACATTTACAAGTGCCTTCCTTTGAGATAAGCATATACTGCAATATAAAGTAGTAGTTTATACTGGGAAACCCTTCTACACAAGGGAAGAAAACCCATCACACTTTTCTTATAGACAATATCCTTGCCAAGAACCGACTCTATCTACTAGAGAAAACCAACAAAGGAGAATATTTATCTAAACAAGAGATAACCCAACTATACTTCTACAACACACCATAGCAAGAGCGCTAGAGTGTCTTTCCTCCACCAATGCACCATTAAGAGATAAACCCTCCATTTGCACCTCTCTTTCTTCCGCAGTTGTATCTTCTACTACAAATCTCATCCAAACTTGCACTATGTATCAATGTGAGAATGTGTCAAATGAGGAAGGATTCACCTTTATTTATGCTAATCTGTCCAGTGATTTTTGAAGCAGGGTAAACCTGTCTTCCTGGAAAAATATATTTCCTCTTTGTCCTTTTCCAGTGGGGCCAACTTCTCTTCTGGAGAATTATATTTCTTCTTTATTATTTTCTGTGAGGCTGACTTCTCTTCTGGGATCATCTTTGACTTCTTGGCATATTCATCTATAATAAAACTTGTCCTGAAGTTGAATACCTCTCGTTGCTACCAAAAACATCAACATTAATGAGGCATTTATTGGCTTAACAATTGTTGCCTAATATGGGACAAATCTTCTCAAAAATATTATTTTGTAAAAAATTGATTGTACTCCCTTTTTTGAGGTTGGAGGATTTAATTTATTGATATACTTAACTCTATCAGGATCAATACATATTTCTTCTTTACTGAATCTATGTCCCAAAATATTTCCTTTTGAAACTAGAAATAAACATTTCTTTGGATTAAGAGATATTCCATATAATCTGCATCATTCAAAAACTTCTCTTAGATGTTAAATGTGATTTTCTCTTATTTTTAAATGAATGGTAATATCATCTTGGTAATCATCCATGAATTTCCCAATCAAATCATTGAAGGCATAGTCCATATCTCTTTGAAAGGATCCTCCTACAATTTTCAAACCGAAGGGCATGCGAGCATACACATATCTCTCTCATGGTGTAATGAAAGAAGTTTTTGGTCTATCTTCTTCTACAACCAACACCTAATTGTATCCCAAAAATACATATAACATGGACATCAAAGTTGAACCAATGAATTGTTGTAGTAACATTTCCATGTTAGGAACGAGATAATTGTCTTTAATGCTCTCCTTGTTCAAGTCTTGAAAATCAACACAAAGGTGAATTTATCCACTTTTATTTCTTATTATGACAGGGTTCAACAACCATTCTGAATGCCTAATTGGAAATATTATTCCATATTTTCTCAATTTTTCTAGTTCAATTTTCACCAAGGGTTTCAGTTTTGGATTTATTGTTCTCAACTTTTTTTTGAATGGATTTATCCCATCCTTTAAAGGTATGATATGATGGAAAATAGATTTATTATATTCTTTCAAATCATGTAAGTCCATGAAAAAAAATCAAAGAATTTTTTTAACAAGGAGGTATACTGATTTGCATGTATCTAGTCCCAAGATTTACATATTTTGGAGATTCTTCAGTCCTGATATTTACCTTTTGAGTTTCATGAAATTTTCTAATGGATGCTTCTTCCTTCAAATTTGGAATTTTTACTCGATCATCTCTCGTGAAGATAGAATATGATTTGACACAATTTTTTAGATATTGGCAAACTCTTTCTGCATGTATCTGGTCCCAAGATTTACATAATTTGGAGATTCTTCAGTCTCAATATTTACCTTTTGAGTTTAATGAACTTTTCTAATGGATTCTTCTTCCTTCAAATTTGGAATTTTTACTTGATCATCTCTCGTGAAGATAGACTCTGATTTGACACAATTTTTAGATATTGGCACATGATCATCAAAGATATCATCTATTTCAGAAGAAAATCAACAATTTTTCATGATTTTCGAATACTTGTAAATGATCTTGATTGTTAGGTGTTGATGGCATGAAAATTCTCTTGACTTGAAAAGTATTCTAATTCTGAAAATCATTAGGGTTCAATAAGGATGCAACAAATGCTAGTGATTCAGATTTTTGATTTCTTTCCCTAGGAATAAATGATATATTAAATGAGTTGAAAGAGTAAACGAACTCATTTTCCCTTTTGTCATAGAGTATTAATCACTCTTTTTTTATCTTATATTTTTTCCTGGTGTGGTTTATGACAAGTTCAGAGTCTCCAATTATTATCAAATGTTTAATATTCATTTTAAGTGTAAGATTCATTCCTTGTATTAATGCTTCATATTCATCCTCATTATTCATACAAGGAAATTCAATCCTGATAGCATGTGGATATGTAACTGAATTGGGGATTTTGAAAACAATTCCTACCCTACTCTGTTAGCTGCAACAAGCACCATCAAAAGACATCCTCCAAAATACTTTGAAATAATTTTTTCCTTATTGTTTTGAAATATATGTATGCTCTGAGTCAAGAAAAACATAGTTTCCTATACTAGAATCAATATAATCTTTCATTAAATCATTTTCCTTTTTCTTGAAATAAAATGGTTTTCTGGTTTCCCAAGGAACTCTAACCATTTTTCCATATTTATTCAACAACATCATGAAAATCCCATCATTCACGATGTACCCTCCACTAAATGAAGACCAATCTCTCCCAATAACTAATCCATATTCTAGAGGAAGATCCACCACAATAATTGTGAAGACAGTTGTGATGTGGGGAGAAACAATTATCCAGACATAAAAGTCTGTAATTTCTCCATATGTTGGGACCTTTCTTGAGTCAATTGCATAGATACTCTCCTTGGTTTCATAGTACTTGGTACAAATTGTCCCAAGTGCTTCCATTACTGATAATGGCATGATATAATTTGTAGCTTTAGTATCAACCAAGCAATTACGAAGTACCACATCATGATTTTATATTGTAATATGGAAAGGTGGAACTTTTCCTTTGGGTCTAACTATTTGATGTTGCTTGTGATTTGATGCAACAACTTCAATTCTATTACTTGGTTCATCTAATATTTTAAGAATATTTTCCCTCTGTTGTGGGATTTTGATCACTTCCATGAATGGCAGAGTGATTCTCAATTTTTTCAGATAATCAATCACATTATACATCATTTGGGGAGGATTGTTTATTTGATTTTCAACTTGTTTCTTCTTATTTTCTTTTGTTCCATTTAGTGTCATCTTTTCCTTTTCTTTCTCTACATTTTCTTTTGTTTTAAATTTATTTGTGTTGTGATATTGTTTGCACAACATTATCTTAAGATATATTAATTTATTTGTGTTCATCAAATATATACATGGATGACTCACCTTCATCCATATGTACAGATTCAATAATTTCTTCTTGAACAAAATCAACCTCTTGATTAAGATTCTCAACATTGTCATCTTTAAAAATTTCTTCTAAAATTACAACATTCTGATTCGGCACTCTATGTTCCCTTTGTATAAACTCTTCATTTGTACCATCATTTCATATTCTTTGTCCTTGAACATGATTTCTCCTTTGTTCCTAAATATGAATTCTTGGATCACGAGAAAAGTTTTCATTTCTTCTTAGTCTTGTTAATTGATTTTGCACCTATATAATAGTTCGATTCATATTTTCTATATCCATCCTTTGTCTGGTTTCTTTCATTGTTGTTGGATCATTTGTTACATTAGGAATTACCCATTTGAGTATCCCTCCACCTACTGCACGATTTTCAGTATTTTGTTCTCTTTGATCTTCAACTTTTATTGAAGTTGATGCTCCTTGATATGAGATACTAAGGGTGTCCATTTTACTTTGGCATTTCCCAAGAATTATTTCAGTGTTTGCATCTGTTTATAACATAATTTATTTCATTTATGTAACTTTATTCATTGCATCATTTAGCTCTTCAATTTGTGCAACCCTGATGGAAAAATTAATGTTTGAAGGCATTGCATTCTTGTAACACTCGAGTATAATTGGAGCATTTGGCCTCTATTCTTATTGGATCTAATTAAGTGTTCATAAAAATAAAAAAATTGAAATATCTAATCCTTTCACCCTTTTTCAAACAGATTTGGGTGAATTGCATGAGAAGAGTATGCTATGCTACTAGAGGATCATATGTAGTCAAAAACATGGTTTATAAATCATCAAATGATGAAATTTATTGGGAAGGAAGGGACATGTACCATTCATAGGCTTGTCCTATCAATTTTTGAAGAAATAATCTAACCATTACATCATCGTGTTCCACCAAATGGATCTCACCTACACTTAAACATTTATCCATATGATTCTTCGGGTCAATTGCTCCATCTCCTGAAAATGTTGGCAATGCTCCTTGTGGAAGAGTTGACAACTGATGTTGTTCTCCCTGAGGATTCATAGGGCTATTTGCAACCCTTGTTCGTGTAACTCTTCGCCTTTTCTCATGATTCTCATGGTTTTCATTTATTTCTTCTCTATCACCCATAATTGGAGCGTTTTCTCTTTTACTGGTGAAACTCTCTCCAATTTCTTGAATTTTATTTCTTTTACTCCTTGTTATTGGTCCTTGTAAGATTCTAGCTTCAATTTCTTTCTTGTCTTCTCTTCCTTCTTGAAATTTCTCTCCCCTCTTCATGCACGAGAGTCTCTTAGGATCTTTCAATCTCTTCACCAGTTCACATTGTCATCAATACTAAATCATATAATTGATGCAAAACACTTATCTTATTTCCTAATCCAACTTACAGCTAGGGTTGGTTATGTTGAGATCGAGTCATAAACAACTTTGGTTTGAAACCATATTTTTGTTCTTGGTGCCCAATATGGTCGCCAAAAATGTTGATGTTTGAATTGATTAAGATTGAAATAACAACCTCATGAGGATATAAATCCCCTTACATTTTTATAAAGGTGGTGCTCCTCTTTAAATTCTTTAAATATTTGTCTTTGAATATATTGAGATAATGATATAAAATGGGAGAATGCTAGATAGAAAGATCCAAATCTTTGTAACTCAAATAAATGAAAATACTGAAAAGAATATACATGCTCTAAAAAATTCTTTAGAAATGGACCAGGAACCTTCACTCATAACATAATATATTTGCAGAAATATAATACAAATATGATATTTACAAAAAATATGAAATGAGACTCACAACCATCATAATATTTAAATATTTTAGATCGCATTCAAGGAGAGAAAGATAAATAGGCCCACATATTAGAACTTTAAAAGAGTCTTTTCATTGATATAAAAATAAAATATGATAGGAAAAACTTTAAATATCCAATGCTAAAAAATCAAAGTTTCAAAAGATATAATTTAAGTTTATTCCAGAAGTAGTTCTCTAGGATTTCTCAAAAAATAATATAGTATTTGATAGTCTTAGAAAACAAAATGAATTTGTCCAAATTGGACTGGGACCAGGCTCCCACAGACCATAAAATAAAGAAAAGTAATAGGAATAGGTTGGACCTGAAAACAAGACTAAAGAGAAAGATCATAAAATCGGTTATGCTTTTTTAGGGATGGATAAAACACAACCGGATTATTTTCTGAACAGGAAGAGAAATGAATTGGGAAGAATGTTATATGTGTTACTCACTATGATGGAATCTCCTCACTCATTTGATTTTTAATTTCCCTCTTGTATCATCTTTTGTTGCGGTTTCACGACCAATACCAATTGCCTCTAACTGATCTTCTTCGATTATCTTGATTAGGGATTGCTTCAACCAATTTTCAATATATTCTTTCATTAGCACAATATTTATTTCTTGTCTAAATTTGATATCAAATATAGTGCCTTCTAATTATCTTAATTAAAACTAAATTTGATCGAGTGTATCTTCAATATATTCATTTCTATTTACATAACTTAGCATCCAACTTTCAATTTCATTTTCAGTATATTCAATCATACTATTAAATTTTTCAGTTGATAAACTATTCAATATTTCCATGTGTTCCTCAAACTGTTTCCTTGTCATAAATATGGAATTTAAAATTAAATTTGGGTATTGGAACTCCCCTGTAGTTCCTACCCATTCTATTTCAGTCAATTTGTGATACAATGCTTCCTTTTTGACAACTAGGGAATCACAATCATCTAATATTTCTTTTAGGGATTTTATCTTTTTTATCCAACATGCTTTCAATTGTTTTATTCAAGCAGGGGAAGGTAAATATTTTTATTTTGTTTTCAATTCAGTCATTCTAGAAACCTTTAAGATAAATGTGATAAACAAATTTGTATAGAAACATTTTTTATTATTAAGATCAAATTGTATATATTCTCTTAAATTATTTAACTTGGAACCAAAAGAAACAATCTTATACCCTACATCGCATGCCTCTAAAATAAGAGACATTCACTTTTTAATATTTTCTCCAATAAACATCTTGACTGCATCCAAAAAAATAGGTGTTCCTTTCAACTTCGACTCAGGTGTTCCATTGAGATTTCTTTGAGGTTGAATAATAAAAATTGGATTTGCAAAAATAGGAGGTGGCATCAAAGAAGATTCCAATTATATAATCCGTTCTTTAAGCCTTTCATTTTCAGCTTCCATTTCATCAAATGATACTTCTAAAGCGTCACTAGTAACTTTATGAATGCGACCAATTCTCGATGACAGGACTCCATTCAGATCGATCTCTGTGTATTTTTCTTGGATTAATTTTCCCTTTTAATTTACTTGTTCAAAGACTAACTTCTTTAAATCTTTGTCAAATAATGTGCTATGGAGATTCAAAAATTCTTATTCATAAAAGATGGGCTCTTGAGTCATGAATTATTTTGTTATTCCTCTACCCTGTTGAACCTTATGCTCATCATCTGGAAACTCTATATCCTCAATGTTTGCATCCAACACCATGTTTTCCATAAGAACGTCCTCATCAGGTATGACCTCTTCTATTTCTTGTTGATTATTCTTACTTTCCCTCTTACTTGTTATTGGTAATTTGTAAAGTTTTTCAACATTCTTTTTGGGGTGATTAGAATCCTCACCATCACTTGAATTCTCAATTAAATATTTTCATTTCTCTTGCATAAAAATTTGAGGATTTTTCTTGGGTGTGCCACTTCTCTAAGAAGAAATTTGAGACATTGTACTTCTTTCATTTATAACTCTTATGTGTTTTCAATATGATTAATTTATATTGATAATAGTCTCAGTATATGTAACCAATACTTCTTCAGAGTTGTGTTGAGGGTATGAGATACCTTTGACTCAATAGAAGGAACCAAAACTGCTTGAGAGGCCCAATTAGACTCACAACCGTTTACTGAGTGGTATGGTTCTCCATATTCGTGATCTGGTTGGATTTATTGATGGGATTTAAACGTGACTAATAGATATGTCTTTCGGTGAAACCTTTCCTCAGGCTATGCATTTCTCTTTTTTGTTCCTTTTATCATTAATGGGAAAGAAAGGTGGAGCCTAAGATAAATGACATAAGGGAGGAAACTGGGTTTTTGGATAACCTTTTATACCTCAGCATGCAAAAAATGAGGATTGAAACTAAATTAAGCTATTAATGATACTATTTGATTTGTGAACATTTAACATCGTCTGAGATAACAGTTTCATAAAGAAAATATATATGTGATGTTGGATGTAGGCCGAATCAGGAAGAAAGGTTATTTTTGGAAGAGAAGCACACAAGAGGAAAAAGACAGTTGGAAGGAAAAGCAACATCCGTGCATGCATGGAAGACCTAACGATGCTAGATTTAGGTTTTTTGTAATGGATTGTAATGGCTAGTGAGCCAAAGATATAAATAAGAAGTACTTAGGAGAGATGGAGAGAGAGATGAGACATAGAGAGGGACAAAGAGGAATATAATTGTAAGGATTGTATAAGTCATTAAGTTGGTGAGATAGAGAAGGCATGAGCGAATCAATCCCAAGGGTTAGATCATAAGATGAGGAGCCTAGTGTGATCTATTTAGCCTCACAGGGATCGAGGAGCCTAAGGGATAAAGAAGGAACTAAGATTGTAACCATGCACGTCATGATATCTTTATAAACTATAATAAAATCCTGAGAGCCATATCTTTGCGGACATAAACCAGGAAGGGGTGAACCATGGTAACATTATGTTATATGAATGTATGAATGTGTCTTTATGTCTGAGTATTTAATGAATGTTGAATGAATGAAGTAACTAGTAGATCGTGTATTTTACATCCATGCATAGAATGAATGATATAACCAAATGTTAAATGGACTGAATAAAGGTTACGACACATAAAACATATCTCGCTCAATCTTAGGTTGCAAACACCTGAGTATTGCATCTACCCATAGAGCTATCTCGAGTGAGACTACACAATTCACTCCATGTATTGCGTTTCCTTATGGGTTACCAGAGGGGTCGATAGTCTTTAATGGATTTTGTTGGGAAGCTTCTTATTTTTTAACCAGTTTCAATATGTAATGGTCAATGAGAATCAGAATCAGAATCCCTCAAGACCAATATATAGGTAAAAGGAAAAACTAACAAATAGTTCCATTGTCAGCTGATTGGAAGGCAATGTGATTGAGCATATGAGATCTGTGGAAGAAGTGTCAAAAGCATACGGGATCAGACGACAAGAAGGCAAAATAATTTGAACCTAAAAGGGGATGTTGAGACTGTGGAATCCCATGAAGGCAGAGATAGAAAGCTAGTTGAAGACAAAGGAGATAGAGTTTACACACAGAGATAACAAAAAACCTAATCTAACACCGTGAAAATATATGGACAAGTATGTATTCACTGACTTGCATGAAGTATTTTCTATGATTTCCCACACATATTGCAGGAGTGGATCAAAATATTGAAATACAACCATCCTATGAATTGGATTAGACAACTAGAATGGACTCCTGAAGAGATCGCACAGCTACAACGAGTTGATAACAATTTTCTGCATGCAATATATTTATGGTTAGACAAAATTATTGTCGGATTTATCACAGTGTTTGCAGTAGATACAACAAAGTCGTACAACCCAACTGAACAACAATTCTTGAAGGTACCTCAAGGTAGGTACATCATATCATTATATATTGCAGGAGTTGATCAAAATATTGAAATACAACCATCCTACAAATTGGATTAGACAGCTATAATGGACTCATGAAGAGATCGTGCAACTACAATGAGTTGATAATAATTTTACACGTGCAATAGATTTATGGTTAGACAAAATTGTTGTCAGATTTATCACAACGTTTGCAGTAGATACAACAAAGTCATACAACGCAGTTGAACAAGAATTCTTGAAGGGACCTCGAGGCAGGTACATCATATCATTATATAATTCCATTAATATATTGCTATGTAACAAAGGTGTAATGACAATGGAGTCAGAAATCTAAACTTCCCTCTGTGCATGGGGGAAGGGGGGAAGCACTGACAGGAAACATAAAAATGGAAAGAGAAGGGGATAAATAAAAGAAAGAGGAGGCCTTGGACCCAATTATGATGGATGAATACCAGATCAAGTGGATCATGGTGATAGCTAGAAGGACGCGTAGTGGAGTACCCTACCAATATAAGGTGAACATTAAGAAGAGAGTTGTAGTTGCAAGGGAAGGCTTGGAAAGTGATGAAGAGGAGGTAGAGGATCTCTGGGATGTGGAGCATTTTGAGGAAATCCTACGCACGACATATGAGAGGAATATGAGAGGTCCAAGAGTGGAGGTATAAGGAAGCACTCCTATCCATATCAGTGTTAGTGTGGAACCCATAAACCCATGTGCGACTAATACACCAAGAAGAAAACCACCATTTAGACAACCGAATTTTGGGAGAAGGAAGTACATCTACACAAGGAACAACAACTAGGGGAGCCAAGTCAGGAATCAATAGTCATGTATATACACCGTTCGGAGGTAGTAGTTCAACATTTAA